>CM038711.1:39255469-39487969 GCA_021613375.1 Megaleporinus macrocephalus | reverse complement strand
AAAAAAAAAGCTGTTTAAGTAGACAGTGTTCGATCTTACATCTCTTCTCATAAAGCAGATTATTGAGACACTTTGGTTAGAGAGAAACTGTGTCACGGCACTGCACCAGCCGGCTATCCAAGCCTGAGGCTTAAAAATCAACATAAATGCTAATCTATTGAGGATAAAACTGCAGTATGGTCAAAGGCTATGTAAAGATGTTACTACCTTTTTGAGGGGGATTTCCGTTTTACGTGTTTATTGTGCGACGTGAAGAAACAAATAAAAACACTGTACAACACTAAACAACAGGGAAACATAAATATGTACACTACTTACAATTGGGTGACTCCAACGTCAGCCAAACCAAACGACTCTCTCTCTATTCTGGTATTCGCAACTACAAAGGCTACTAAGTAGTGAGACTCCCCCAGAAGACTCCTTGAATATAAAATTTCCCACGGCTCTTATCCTCTACATCCCGCCCCGCGCTAAACCATAACGTCACCCTAGAGGTGTACATTCCACAACAATATCTCAATTAAAATACTGCTATTAATGTTGTCATGTTTTAGTACTAATGGTACCATGTCTCATCTTACTTTATAACTTTTCTACTCTTTTCCTACAGGACCTGTAACATCCCTCCCAGACCAGCGGACCCTCTTTGACTTCTCCGCTCGTAGCTTCGCTTTTGTCCGCCATGTTGGTAAAAGTTTTGCCTATGTTGCATCATGGAATTGCCTTAGCAGCCAAGGAACCATTCAATGATTGTTTAGCCTACATGTCAGGAGCGTGCATACTATGGTTCTGAGACAGACCCAATGACAGCTATGAGTCTTCGGCTAGATATAAAAAGAAGCCAGCTCCGTATTCCCAGCATGGACATCATGGACATCATGGACATCTCAGGCTGACTTTTACTTGTCAGCGAGAGCTGAAGTTCTTATAACTAAGAGAACTAAGTGTTAGTTCTAAATTAATGGAATGTGTCCTTGTCTTATGGCCTTTTATGATATTTCCCGAACTCATTTAACCTCAGTCTTGTTCCAAGCAAGCATGCAAAGAAATATTTGTGGTCATTGTGTGCACACATGTCACCCAGGCATATGGATGTCAAATTGAGTTACTCTCCACAACTGTAGGGGGAGCCCAAGAGCAAAAACAAATGCCAATCCTTGCATAATGCTGATTTTGCATAATGCTCAGGTAAATAGTTTTTCTGTACATCAACATACATTTATATTGTTAGTGCTTTAAAGTTTTCACAGTCCCTCAGGACCACCTTAAAGCTGGTGATGGGGTATGTAGGTCACCACATCACAGGCTAGTTGCAAAGTTGCAAACAAAATACTATTGTGTGTGGCTGTATGGCAAGAAATGAAAACACTAGAGAGATTTAGACTAACTTACATTTCAAAAGCTTCACTTTTGTCCACCATGTTGGTAAAAGTTTTGCCAACGTTGCATCATGGAATTGCCTTAGAAGCTGGGGAACCATTCAATGATAGTTTACGGTTCAGCCAAAATGAGGTGCTTCAGTAGACAGCATGTTTAAGGTATCCAAGAATTGGGACAGCCTACATGTCCACAGCATGCATACTATGGTTTTGAGACAGCTATAGGTCTTCGGCTAGATATAGAAAGAAGCCAGCTTAGTATTCCCAACACGGACATCATGGACATCTCAGTTCCACCAGCAGAGTGTTCATGCCCACCAGTATTAGTTATTAATGAATGCAATGTGTCCTTGTCCACATTTTATGATGTTTCCCAAACTCATCTAGCCTCAGTCTTGTTCCAAGCAAGCATACAAAGACATACGTGTGGTCATTGTGTGCACACGTGTCACCCAGGCATATGGATGTCAAAGTGGGTTACTCTCCACAACCTTAGGGGGAGCCTAGGAGCAAAAACAAATGCCAATCATTGCATAATGCTGCTTTAGCAGGCCATGGCGGACAGTGCTGGTGCAAGAGCATCACTTCAGTGAGCAGCAAATAAAAAAAAAGCAACAAAAAGAGCCTGCGAGGTCACAAGACTCCACAAGCTGTTGAAATGAGCGCGAGTGATTATTTCTCCAGTATCGCGTTTGACTTATTAAGACAAACGGGATTAATCGCGACTGACTGCACCGGAATGCTGCCGTTAATCCCAGCTCATTTTTACCGTCGACAGCTTTTATTGAAATGTAAGCAGGAAATAAAGAACAAAAGCCCAGCTTTTCCTACACCGCTCCTGCTTTTCCTACACCGCTCCTCCCTCCCCTCCGTCCTCCCTCTTCTCGTTGGGCGTATTGACAGGAGGCATTAATATTTCAGAGAGGACACAGGCGAGTGCGGGGATGTTTGACACAGAGTGTAAAAATTAACCCCTCTCGGGCCGCGAGGCCTTTTTCCGAGCGAGCAAAAGCACGCCCTGAGCATCCTTGACCGTGTGAATATTTAATACAGCCTCCCAACACGCTCCACGTGCGGGCTGTATGGCGAACATACAATGGAAGATGCGCGCCCACAAGTGAAACTGGGGCATTACGCTGTTTTCCATATGAATTGTTAATGGAGTGGCACAGAGGGTACGTAATGAGGACATCCTGGGAGAGGCAGCGGAGTGCTGTAAACTAGAGCGGCGACTGCACACACAAACATACACACACAGTATTACTCAGCACCCGGATTCGTAAAAGCAGATATGCAAAGCGTCTTATTTGCTAACAAGAAAAAGCTGTTTTTGATTCAGTCTGATTTAAAGAAAGTAACATACTCCCTTTTTTCGCTTTTCAGTCGGAGGCATTTGAAATTGTGAATTCTTTGACTGCGGCTTCAAAAGCCAGCCTTCAACACATCAACCAATGTTTGGTGGGATGAATCAATGAAACGTGCAGTAATTATTGCTTGGACCGAGTCTCAGGGAGTGTGTCTGTATACCGCTTGCTTTCAGCTCTGCTACGTGTTGAAGAACAGATTGAAACTGTAGTCATAGTTTCTACACTTCAATGTCGGAAGCAAAATTGCATTCATTTGAATGGAAATTGCCACAATGAAGAGTTTGGCGTCTCAGACTTCAGGTGCCAAGCGTTTGGTGGGCAAAACTTGTGCGTTGACCTCTGAAGAAGTGGTTGTTCGTATAAGCAGCACTGAGGGTCCCAAATGTAGAGTTTTTTTCTTCTATCTGGCTATAAATGAATATATACATGTCTGAAGGTACAGCGGGTCAGAAGCCAGATTAGACCGTGTCCCTTTTTACACCTGACATTAATATGAATTTTGATGCAATCTCATCATAAGTACAGGCTTAAATGAGCTACAATGCATCTATTGGGAGATCTATCTTTGCAGGTGGTCAGGGACCGCTAGTGTGAACGCTCTGACTTTACGTGTGAAGTGCTCTGACCTTGACTGTGTCCAAAGTCGCAATAGCCCTAATACTATATATACACAAATAAGGACCCACAAGGTGTTTCTGTCAAAGCAAACAACAAACGCCATCAACATGGCCTATCACTCATACACTCTCTCTCACTCACTCACTCATGTTTAGCAGGCTAAAGATCCTCCATAAGGGTGCACTTACAGCACTCAAATGGCATTTGGGGCTAAACACATGAATCTTTTTTTAGTAACTGTTTTTAGTTGGTGAGCTGGTCAGTCTTATAGTCCAGCCTCAATCAGGACCTATTTCACAAAGCAATTGGAACTTTCCAGTACACAGTTAGCTCAAGCTCATCTTTGTATTAATAATTTATGATATCATATCATTTAAAAGACATCATTTTTGTTTTGCCATAAGTGACCCTTTTTTCGCCTTGGAAACATCTTTTTGGATGGGGTACGGAAAATAATACTAAGAATAAGACTTATGGACACCCCTGGTGATTTCCCATTGTTTTAGATACTAAAAATATGTAAACATTACTTAAAATGAAATTTACTTAATTTGCTTTAAAATAGATGATTTTAATTAAATTGACGAAAAAATCTGAGCTCGCTACGGAAATAACTGAACGCTACTGTGTGACGTTACTGGTGGAAACAGTGAACAGCGCTGCGGTACAATAGCATTATGACTGACTGGGACTGAGAATGTTCCAGAGCTGCTTCTTTAGATTCTGATGATATTTGTGAATTTGAATTTGAAAGAGCTGTAATGTAGAAATAGACCACCATATCACTTAGTCCTGATACTTTTAGTCAAACCACACCCACAACAGCAGCTCATCCTGAGTGTAAACAGTATCTAGTTAAATAAACAACATTATTCATGACAACAGCCTAGCAACCAGCTAAACTCAGATATAGAGGTACAGTTATTGTAGTAAATATAATCAAAGTTGAAATCGCTCTCATACGACTCTATAAATCTTCATAACTCAACTACGTTAGCTTAGCATAACTTGAGCCACTGAACATAGCAAGTGAAGCTAATGTTAGCTAACATCAGCTAAAGCAGGCGAAGGAGCTGCGCTAACCTGGTTTACCTCCACGTACACAGAGTCTCTTGAACACCTCTCGCTGGTTTCCTTACACGCTCATAAAACATTTACTGACTATTAGTAATTACAAGTTAGGATCTCAAATTCCAATGTATTAATGTGACATTTTCATGTTAGCTGGTGCTTAGCCCTTAACAACTATAGCTGTATGGCTATATTGGCTATATTGAATATTGACAGCTAGCCAGCTAATCCTGCTTTAAAAGCCTTTACGGCAGTTACTGAACACTGATATTTATTTTTTAGAAAGTATATGCATTTATATAGTAATTCCAGATAGTTGTTATAGTATTCCAGCTTGTTGTGAGGACATGGATTGGTAATTGATTGTAAGGTGGATGCTTAGGTGTTGCCCTTCTATTAATATGGGACTCCAGGTGGTGTTAAGGTGCTATTAAACTATTGCTGTGGTAGACTAGGTGGATGCTATGTTGTTGCTGTTCTGTTAATATGGTATCTCTGGTGGTTGATACGCTATTACAATGGTATCTCTGGTGGTTTCTAGCATGTTTGTATGATTACAACATGTGAGGAGTGTCTAATATGCTGTATTTGCACATTGTATCCGCAATTATGCAAAATACTGTGTTTTATTTCAAGATAACTTAATACAATAATATCATATTTCGCCTCCCACCAACCCCACTTATCCGCCAGCTCCCGTATACTCTGATTCACTCAGATATATGCCATGTTACAGAAGCAAAATGGCCCGCGAAGGCCGAATCAGGTTGACTTTAAGAATAATAAGCCAGAAATACAGAACATTTGCATGAAAGGCCATCGGATATATGTTATATAATAATGTAGTGTGATTTCCAGAATGAGGCGGTTCCAGTGGAATAATCCCAGAAATGGCTCAAATCAGTCAGAACTGCTCCGCGAGAACACTTCATTGATTCAAACGCTTGAATTGACTGACGCAGCTTTGAGTGGTGAGGAGAGCACCATCGCTCACTTCCTTTCGCTTTCGCAGCCGCAGCCGCCACAGCAGCAGCAGCAGCCTTGCGGATACTTCCTCAGGCTCCGAATTCGGAACTGTAAGAAGTGCTCATCTGCTCTTGTGGCGGCTGAATGTGTGCGTATTCACAAAGCACCAAAAGAACCCGGCTCCTCAGATGTCTGCAAAGAGCAGGATCATCTGACACCAATGAGACGGGGCTGCTTCCATGGAGAGTTTCGCTACAGTCTCCGCGGCTCTTGTGAATCTTCAGTGATGAGTGATGCGCCTTTTTTTCCGCTTTCATGCACCTAGAATGAGAGATTTCCTGTACCACAGAGACTAAAGCATGCATAAGGACAGGCGCCGCCGCCGCCGATCCAGGCCCTCCAAGGGCTCCTCTCCGTATTCAAATCCTAACTACGCAAGAACCTACACAACTAGGACTGGTGTACTGCTTTGTCCTTGTTTGCACTGTATTGTCTCACCATTACAAATAAGCCCGTTTCCAAAACAAAGAGACAAGACAGCAACACTGGAGTTCTGTTTCATTACGGAAAGCTATTTTAATCAGCGCCGTAGTAAACGCGCCCCAATTACTCTTCCAGGATAGCGTTAAGATCTGGAGGGAATCTCGTGCACGCGCGTGCTTGTGTTTGTAATGCGCTGCAGAGCTACTACAGTAGAAACTGTACCCCCATTAGCTTCCCACCTCCTACTGAACTTCAGCTTCCTTGAAACAACAACAACAAAAAAGAAAAAAAAAAACAAAAAACAAAACAAAGCTACCAGCTCCACCATTATGTCTATTTACCTACGTGTTTGTGTGGGTTCTCTCTTGGCACTGGTTGCCGCAGAGCAAACAGTGGAAGTAGGGCAGTGGTATTTGAACACGGAGAGCTTTCTCCACTGCCTCCAGATCGCTGTGAGCTAGAACAGCCGTCCCATAGCTGCACTCCATCAGCTTTCACCCCAGGTATCAGGGCATGTCCAATAATATCATTTACCACAGAGATCAAGCCAAGGTCGCCCTCTATAGGGGTCAACCATTCATCTTCGGTGCTTGACTAGTAGAGGTCTCGCCATTTACTGTAGTTGCAAGCCAGATAAGATGGCCGTGGCCACTGACATTTAAAAACTGAGAGCTCCGCCTTGTTAGTAGCAGCTAAAGGTGGACGCTCATGTTACATCCCGGCATATTATCCACCTTAACATCCCTACCAGAGATGGACAGATTAGAGTTTTTGAGGCCGATTCCGATTGTCGATAGCCAATACTGATAAAGGGCGGGGCTATATGCCACGGCAGGGCTACATGTAGTTATTAGCAAGCAAGTCATGAAACATGGTCTAAACTGGTTTATTACAATTTTGAACGGGCTCATATGAAACAGCATAATAGTTTAAACAAAATTAACAATAAATAAACTAAGTAAATCAAACAAATTAGGGTGAAAGGGTGTGTATTTCCACCGATTCAAATAGGAATTGCAGGGAGCTGGCCGAAGGCGGTTCTCGCTAGCTGGAAATACAGAAATTAGGCTCATTTGATTAAAGCCATCGATTGGCTCTCGGGATCGGCTAAATTGGAGAAATATCGGCTGATCACCCATCACATATTTTGATTAAAAATCGGCAAATACCAATACATAGCCGATCGATCCTTCCATCTCTAATCCCTACCGTTGTCACATGCAATCTAAGCACATTTGGCTCCAAAATCTGCCAAAAAATGTTTCAACAAGAGCTTATTTACCTCACTTACTCACTCACACACTCTAGCTAGCTGCCCCCCAACCTTCCCCCTAAAGCCAAAACACAGGTATATGCATATCACTGGGTTGACAAGACTAATCATAATTGCCCATGGTTATAGTGAAGGATAGTGGTCAGAGCGCCCCCTGCTGTTTAGCGTAGGTTAACAATGATGCACAATGATGTGGTCCAAGTTATATTTTACACAGTGTTCTGAATAATCAGCATCAAACACTGTACACTGGTTTACATCACAGTAAAACAATATCATGAACAACAACACTGTAATTAAATGGTTTTGTACAGTTACATAAACCTCTTTCATGTTGCTGACATTTAATCCTACTACAAATTCCGTCTCGTAGGTCAGATAGGACCACTGCTAGAGTTTAAGTACGTGAAATGTCAGAATAATACTAGAGGCAATGATTTATTTTAGCTTTCTTATGTTTCCAGTGGCTCAGAAGTTTACATTTATCCGGTTAGCCTTTGGTAGCATTGCCTTTGGATTGTTTAACTGAGGTCAAATGCTTCAGGTAGCCCTCCACAAGCTTCTCACAATAAGCTGCAGTAATTTTGGCCCGTTCTTTCTGACAGAACTGGTGACTAGTTTGTAGGCCTCCTTGCTTGCACATGCTCTTTCTGGTCTGCCCACATATTTTCTATGGAACTGAGGTTGGATCATTGCGAGGCCCATTTTGTCACAACTTTGGAAGTATGCTTGCAGTCATTGTCCATTTGGAAGACCCATTTGCACTCAAGCCTTAACTTACTGGCTAGAGTTTTGAGGCTACTTCAATTTCTCCATGTAATTTTTATTTATCATAATGCCATCTGTTTTGTGACGTGCACCAATCGCTCCTTACAGCAAAGAACCCCCATAACATGATGCTACTGCCACCGTCATGCTTCACAGGTGGTGTTCTTTGGAGTGCACGCCTCCTTCTTGTTTCTCCATACATAAAAATAGTCATTTTGGCCAAACTGTTCCATTTTTGACTTGAAAACATATCTTCAAAATGTAAGATCATTGTCCGTTTGGTTTTTGGAAATTGTTTCCAAAGATGTTTCAGACTTGCGGACATCCACAATAATTCTCCACAAAGATGCTTTGGCTGATTTCTTTGGGTTTTCCAATGACATCAAACAATAAGGCAGGTAGGCGTTAAAGGTAGGTCTCAGAATACTGCCATTGGTACAATTAACTCGAATGACATCAATTAGCCAGCTACAGTCAAAAGCTACTAAAGCTGTGAAATCACTTTTGAGGTGATGTAAAGGCACAGTTATATTGATGTATGTAAACATTTGATCCACTAGAACAGGGGTGTTTAATTAGAGTCAGTAAGGTCCAGTTAGAGGAGATTTCCTCAGACCAAGGTCCGGACCATCATCATTTTTAACGTGTGTTATGATTCAGTTGTGTATCCTGTTTACTGAAGTAGTCTAGTATCAGCATCTTATACCATCAACTACTGAAACACCAGCACATCACACATACCATTCAGTATATTTCAGTATATTTACTGTTTAAATGCTGAATTTAATAAATGCTATCTTTATTGCCGTGTTAACGATGTGCGAGCTGACGTTATCGAGTACGCTACTGACTGAGAAACAAACAACAATCAGAACGCCTCGACTCCCCACATTCACTTTCATGCTTTAGTACTGGCTGCTGTGAAAGTGCCCATACTGTGTGCTAGCATAGGCTAAAGCTAGCATAGCTGCCTAAACAAAACACCTAAAGCTGAAAATGTGTGAACACACTGCACCAAAAGAAAGAAAGTCAGACACCACCAGCCTCCCAGTCTACCGACTTAGATTTAACTCCTAGACGAGGATCATCTTCACTCGTGTGGAGCTGGTCTGGATCTGAAAAGTCTGACGTTGCTCAGAAGATGGCAGTTTACAGACTTGGTAAAAAAACATGTATGAGTATGAGGAGTATGAAGAGAGTATGAGGAGTATGAAGAGAGTATGAGGAGTATGAAGAGAGTATGAGGAGTATGAAGAGAGTATGAGGAGTATGAACAGAGTATGAGGAGTATGAAGAGTTTCAGGAGCCTGCCGTCCAAGACAGCCCTAAACTAGCTAAGGTGTCTGGCATGATACAATATATTTTTATTTAAGGATCCTCTGACTTTTAGGGACTTTGACCCCAGGGCCTCTTGGGGCCCCTAGCCATGCTTTTGGGGCCCCTAGCCATGTTTTAGGGGCCCTAGCCATGCTTTGGGCCCTAGCCATGCTTTTGGGCCCCTTATGAAAATGGACGAGGCGTTGTGGCACTGCTCTGACTTCAACTTCTGGCTATTAGGGGTCCTAGGAAAGAGTGGGGCATCATTTTTTGGTCCTATATGTGTGCAAGGCTGCTAATAACCTTGAGGTATGGATATATGCAAATGTTTAGAGGTCAAACTTCATACAAATACATTAACACATCCTATAGAGGGGGCACACTTTTGCACACACGTTGCAATGAATGAAATTATTTGCTGAATTTAATATATGCAAAAGTTCTGGAACAGTTCTTTTTCCCTTTCCCAGCACATTAAACTCTTGTGTATAAAACTAAATGTCATATATAAGTGTATTCTCTGTAAGGCTACGTCAACTTGTTTTCATTTGCAGTAAACATGCAGGATGGCTGGCGGTGTTCGAACTTCAAACAGGCGCACGACTGCACGTACAAGCCACTGACGAAACGCCTTTGCATTTAAGGGTTAACGGCGGGCAGGTGGGAGGAGATTCAGGGTGGATTACAACCACACCGTTGCACGGATTGACCGCTTGAGTGCTGAATAATTGCAGGCTGTGGGGGTTTTAAGGGAAAGGCCGGGTCGGACAAGCCCTCACCTAGCAATTAGCCTTTACTGTGTATTAACAGGAGTGAAGCTGCACCTGCACGAATTACCCAAACCAGTGCTTACCCAACGCTCAACATTCAACCTGAATAAAAGGTGAGTGGAAGTGGAACCACACAGTGTTCAGCAGCTGTGTGTTTACAGCGCTCCGTCAACTGAAGATAAGCCACATACAGAAAAGCTAATGCTCATAAAAAAACATCCCTCAGAGTGACCGGACGGACATTGACTCATTTTAGGCGGTTCTTTATAATTTTTTCACTGCCACTGAGTGTAGCTTAACTAGTAATTACACTGTATCCCACTTACAAATGGAACGCCACGACTACAGCACTTCTGCTAGTTGGTTACAAATCAATTATACACTGTTGTACTGTAATTGTTCTGTGTATGAATATCATAATCCGTCCCAATTAGCATAATACAGCTAGGGTTTTGGGCATGGACAGGGCCTGAACATTTATGCTGACTTATTTCCGGACAAGTATTTCTACAATACAGCGCTCGGGGAATAAAGTGGTGTTCCTGGAGCGCCATTTACTAGCACAGATTTCGCATTTCCATATTTATGCATCTATGAATATTCAAAAAGCACTTCCTGTTAAAATCGATCATTTTTAATGTAGTTTCTCGTACCCTCCTCTCTCTCTCTCTCTCTCTCTCTCTCTCATGCAGACAGCTCAGTAATATTCTGGCACATTATACACACAGCATCCACTGTACCTGCAGCATGACTGAAAGGTAGCATTACCTATTACCTGCACTACATATCAAAAAAGTTTTTAGGTGCCTGCTTAGCCAACACTTGCTTGCCCCCCTTAGCTGAAGTAACAGGGTCTACCTCTTTTCTTGGGAGGCTTTACACCAGATGTTACTACATGGCTGTGAGGATTCGATTGAAGCCACAGGGGCTTTCTTGAGGTCAGGTACCGATGTTGGATGGTTCGTTTTAGATCAATGGTAATGAATGGAGCAACATCACTCCAGAGACTGCAGAGACTTTATAATGAAGGGGCAGTTATGCTCCTGTAGCTGATGTTTGGTAATGAACTTGGTGACCCATTGACCCACTGAGTCACATTACTATGACTATCTACTTTCAATGGTGACACAAGCTAGTGGTGGCAGGGTTATGGTCCGGGCAATGTTTTGGTGGCATTCTCTGAGCCCACTCGTCCATGTTGAAGGTCATTTTAACCAATTTGGGTCTTAATCCATCCTTGCAGATCACGGACACCCATACATGCTGATTGTCTTTCTTGGGAGGGATGGGATCTTCAAACTAGACAATGTCCCATATTGGTTGGAAGAGCTGACTAAGACGTCCAAGTATGACCCTGGACTCCTGATACCCTGTCTAGGCAAGCGCATCGTGTTAACTTTACAGTTGTCTTTCTTCTGAAACATGATTGAATTCTAAGTGGATTTGGATTAATACTGTCTATTAAATGCTGTAAATGATATGCCAACACTAGGGTTGCATTTGCACCTACATTAACCACAACAGAGTGGGGCACCAATGTTCATTCATCAACCATTGGGAGTTGGGAGTGATGGAACTTGACATATTGGTCTGAATATTACAGGATCCATTGGCCCACTTTGGGTTCGGATATCTTTTTCCGAATACAAGACACTCTCTGGTTGGGTTCAAATTTCACATTGAGGTTCTCAAAGCTTAATACAGATTGTACCCTGCGTTTCCCACTGCTTTAGCTCTCCACACTTCACAATTCCTTCTTTTTAAACAGATTTATATCTAAATTCAGTCATGTTGACCAGTTTTAAGCCAAGAGGTGTCCAAGCATGAAAAAAGCATGATTACAGTGAGGAACCACACACACACACACACACACATACACACACACACATATATATATATATATATATATATATATATCATTTTATTGGATCTATTTACAGTTTGAGAATCAACATCTAAACAATTACAAAAATATAGACAAATAAATTTCAATCTATTCAATCTGTGTTGGAGCGTGAGGGGTTAAGTGGAAGCCTGTGAGCCCGTGTTTCCCCCTATAAGGACTGTGATGACTCTGCAGAATGTTGGTGATTGGTGGTCCCGCTGTTCATGTACAGAGGGGGCCAGGCAATTATAATTCAACGCCATACCAATTTCAAATGACCGTAAAACTGACCAATCATATCTTCCCTCTAAGTGGGCGGGCTTACCTGTTTGATAATTTCCGCCCGCTGTGGTGACGCTAGCTGGAGAAACAGCCAGCTAGCGCTAGGCTACCACTGCTAGTTAGTTTGCTAAGTCATGATGGAAGCCCATGCCCCGCCTCCAAACTGTCAAAACCATATAAGGAGGAATCTTATTTTGCTTAAGAAGTTGTCTTTGTTGTACAGATGTTATTGTTTGTTGCATTTCTGTTGTTTTTTATCAGTTTATTAGGTGAGGAAACAGTATATTTTTTTCAGACGTGGTTTGGGGGGGTGTTGGGGGAGAGGGCTGAGGCTTAAGGGTCACAGTTCGCTACTGCATGCTTAGATGTTGTGCTCCCTCTGGTGTAGGTACAGACCATCTTTAAGATGCGCTCCCAATAGCTGCCAAGTAAACCAGGCATCAGTTGGATGGGGGTTCGGAATGTTTTTGGTGGGACAGGTCTGCTGTTTAATGCACTCGTGAGTACAGGTGGAGTGTTCACACCTGTCAAGATCAACCAAACAAGAAAAAAAAGCACCTTTAAAAAGCTACTAAATGTTTGTCACTCATTGTTGCTAATTGTTGTTCAGGTCTAAATCTATACTTTGTATAAAACATTGTTCAGTGTTATAGAAGTACTGATAAATTTAAAAATACCTACACTAACATACCAACACATTGAAAACAAGAAAGTTGATCCCAAACTTTTGAGCAGTAGTGTATATTTACATAGTTTTCTTTGGACAACGATGATATGATACATGCTTTGTGAAGCACGTGCCTATATAACAACTTAATAGCACTATAATTACCTGTTTATAAATGTTATACACATTTATAATATTTATATAATTCTGGAATTCTTTTATACACTCTTAAAGAGCATCATGTCTTCAGATATAGCTCCACTTATTGTATGAATCCTATTTACATATTCAGTACAAAGAGTGTTTTGCTAAACTAATAGGATGGGGCTACTATAGGATAAGCTACTATATGGTTAACACTCATGGTTGCTAATTGTTGTTCAGGTCTAAATCTATACTTTATATAAAATATTGTTCAGTGTTGTAGAAGTACTGATGAATTTAAAAATACCTACACTAACATACCAACACACTGCCCAAACCTACTATTCACTCTATTTTTACACTCTGGAACAATATGTAAAAAAAAAAAAAAACAGTCAGAAACACAAGTTCACTCCAACCCGGCCCCCTCCACATAAGAAATCCTTATTTCCCCCCACTAACTCACTCATTCTAGCTTTCATCCCTCCCTCCCCCACCTCCTCTTTTCGCAGGCAGAGCACGGGGCGACAAGACTGACAGGAGAGTTGCGTTGCGACACACACTCTGTGCAGATGCACTTGACAGATCCATCAACGCACTCCTCCCTTGCAGCCAGCGCTACCATGGCTGCCAGGGCCGGCACGTCATCTCCATTACATCGAACAAGGAAACGTACAGCCGCGCCGTCTCCGGCTCGCGCCGAGCCGTCGCACGGCCCACTTTCGGCCGCCCGTCCGGGCCCCATGGCGGCTGGCCCACAAGAGCGCGACTGTCAAGCCTGTGAGCTGACAGTAATAGGGCTGAGGCATCAGCGGAGCAGCAACACTAACGCTAATCCAGCCAGAGTGGCAAAAGAGTAAATGGCATTAGCGCTCGTAATTACTGCATGATCCCCATGCCTGTGCTTTTAACAGGGCTGACCTTTGGCTGGGTAAGCTGCAGTGAGAGTTCAGCACACAGGCTTACACACAAACACACATAAACACACCCATTCACACACAAATACAATATCGTTGCTGTCCGAAGACAAAACAAGTAAAAAAAATGGCAACTTTACAGGAGAGGCCAAAAACAATCTTTACTCTTAATGTAAGTCAATGGAACCGGAATTTTTTCCAAGTGATTTTGAAGTATTTCTATTTGTCCATTCTTCATGAAACTTTCACAGGATATAAGGAGCAGCTGTCGGATTCAAACAAAATAAAAAAATGAAAATCAACAAAAATATACACTACCGCGCAAAAGTTTAGGATCACTTTAGAATTTCATTTCATTTAATTTTCATTCAATTCATACAATTTTCATGCAATTCACAAACAATATTGTCCATTTCACAATTAATTTAAGTGTATCAGATGATTTTTAAAGAATAAAAAATTTTGTAATAAATAGAGATGGAAAGATCGATTGGCTATGTATCGGTATCAGCCGATTTTGAATCAAAATATGTGATCGGTCATTGGCCAATATTTCTCCAATTTAGCTAATCCCGAGAGTTGATCGATGACATTAAACAAATAAGCCTAATTTCTGTATTTCCAGCTAGCGTTTCGTTGAAACCCCCTCCGGCCCACTCCCTGCAATTCCTATCTGAATCACTAGGTGTAAACACATACCCTTTCATTTCCCACAGACTGACTAAAGCGGTGGCGTCGCGAGAACAGTTTTCCTTTGCGTTGCGTTCTGTTGCGCTGCGTTGTATCCGCCTGGCAGCTTGTTGCCGTATGTGACACAGACTCATCCAGAGCGTTTTTAAATTCTGTAAAATTAACCTTGTCTCGTTGGAGAACCAAGACAAAGACATTTAACACACTAATCTAATAAGGTTTTTAGAGTACACCCGCGGCTGAATACCGTGAGTATCAGCAAACAGTAGAGCTAGCACGCACAGCTAACACAAAACAAACAACCCAGAACACCATACAGACCAGATCTGACCGGTACGAACAGAACAGCAGCAACAATTCAAGATCTACATTTAATGACTGCAGATTGTTGTTTAAAATAACTGAGTCTGTGTTTAATGACTGCAGTTTTGACTGCATGTATTAATTATTTGTTGATTTACTTTGTTTATTTACTGCTAATTTTGTTTAAAATATTATGCTGTTTCACATGAGCTCGTTAAAAATGGCAATAAACGAGTTTCGACCATGTTTAGACCATATTTCATGACTTGCTTGCACTAATAACGACATATAGCCCTGCCGTGGCATATAGCCCTGCCCTCTATCTGTATCGGCTATCGGCCAACTTTCTTTAGAGACCCGTCAGTCCATTGTTGTGTTAAGGAAGGAAGGCTACTCCATTAAAACACAAGAAAACTTTTGAGCAGTAGTGTATATATACATAATTTTCTTTGGACAGCGATTATATGATACATGCTTTGTGAACTTAATAGCACTAGAATTACCTAACTGTTTATTACATTACAATGTACCAAGTCATGATTGTCCCCAGTGGTGGTGAAAGAAGCCAGGCATCTGAAGAGAGTTATGCCTCTAAAAGCTCCCAGAGTTTTGCAAGACATTAACCAAAAATGTATTTGTTAAAGTTAATTTATAACAGAGTTTATAACAATACATAAATGTTATAACACATTTATAACATTGATATAATTCTGGAATTCTTTTATACACTCTTAAAGATCATCATCTTCTCAGATATAGCTCCACTTATTGTATGAATACTATTTACATATTCAGTACAGAACGTGTTTTGATAAACAAATATAAGCTTTCAGTCTGAAAAAAAATATTTTTAAATATAATAATGTCCTCAAGTGTCTAAGACCTGTATTACTGTATCTTTCTTCGTTTAAGCAATAATACGGCATAGAAATAGAAATAGAATACAATTTCACATACGAGTCTGGCCTTTTGATTCCATCTTACCTGACTGTCATGTAGCAGCTCTTTATAATACTGAAGAAACTTTGATGAACATGAACAAGAGCTGAAGATAAACATATCCAGTGTATTAGTGTATTAGGTTGCATGACACTAAACCTAAAGTGTTATATCAACAAATGTCCAACTAAAATCATTATCCAGCTTTTATGTGAGTCCAACTGGATGAAAAAAGAAAATAAATCTAAAACAGACAGATGCACTGACTGACAGATGGATGGTTAGATGAATGAACAATAGAGATAAAGCAATGTGTGAAGGAAAAACAAACAGACGTGCAGATGGGTGGGTGAATAAATGAACACACAAAAGGACGAATGAAGTAAAGTGTGAATGAATGGACAAATGGATGTGCAGATCGATGGAAATAAACAAACTGATGAATAAACAATATTGGTGATAAAGAATTGAAGGGATGAAAGAGCAGTATTGGTGATGATAAAGGGATGAAGGAGAAATATTATTGATAAAGGGAATAAAGGGATGAAGGAAGGATTTTGTTGATGGATAAGGAATGAAGGGATGAAGGAACAATGTGGGTGATGGATAAATGGAATGAAGGGATAAAGGAAGAATGTTGATGATAAAGGAATGAAGTGATAAAGGAAGAATGTTGATGATAAAGGAATGAAGGGATGAAGGAACAATGTTGATGATAAAGGAATGAAGGGATGAAGGAACAATGTTGATGATAAAGGAATGAAGGATTAAAGGAACAATGTTCATGATAAAGGAATGAAGGGATGAAGGAACAATGTTGATAATAAAGGAATGAAGGGATGAAGAAACAATGTTGGCAATGATAAAGGAATGAAGGGGTGAAGAAACAATGTTGGTGATGATAAAGGAATGAAGGGATGAAGGAACAGTGTTGGTGATGATAAAGGAATGAAGGGATGAAGGAACAGTGTTGGTGATGATAAAGGAATGAAGGGATGAAGGAACAATGTTGATGATAAAGGAATGAAGGGATGAAGGAACAATGTTGATGATAAAGGAATGAAGGGATAAAGGAACAATTTTCATGATAAAGGAATGAAGGGATGAAGGAACAATGTTGATAATAAAGGAATGAAGGGATGAAGAAGCAATGTTGGCAATGATAAAGGAATGAAGGGGTGAAGAAACAATGTTGGTGATGATAAAGGAATGAAGGGATGAAGGAACAGTGTTGGTGATGATAAAGGAATGAAGGGATGAAGGAACAGTGTCGGTGATGATAAATGAATGAACGGATGAAAAAACAATGTTGGTGATGATAAAGAAATGAACAGATGAAGGAACAATGTTGGTGATGATAAAGGAATAAATGGATGAAGGAACCATGTTGGTGATAAAGGAATGAATGGATGAAGGAACCATGTTGGTGATAAAGGAATGAATGGATGAAGGAACAGTGTTGGTGATGATAAAGGAATGAAGGGATGAAGGAACAGTGTTGGTGATGATAAAGGAATGAAGGGATGAAGGAACAGTGTTTGTGATGATAAAGGGATGAAGGAACAGTGTTGGTGATGACAAAGGAATGAAGAGATGAAGGAACAGTGTTGGTGATGATAAAGGAATGAAGGGGTGAAGAAACAATGTTGGTGATGATAAAGGAATGAAGGGATGAAGGAACAGTGTTGGTGATGATAAAGGAATGAAGGGATGAAGGAACAGTGTTGGTGATGATAAAGGAATGAAGGGATGAAGGAACAATGTTGATGATAAAGGAATGAAGGGATGAAGGAACAATGTTGATGATAAAGGAATGAAGGGATAAAGGAACAATTTTCATGATAAAGGAATGAAGGGATGAAGGAACAATGTTGATAATAAAGGAATGAAGGGATGAAGAAGCAATGTTGGCAATGATAAAGGAATGAAGGGGTGAAGAAACAATGTTGGTGATGATAAAGGAATGAAGGGATGAAGGAACAGTGTTGGTGATGATAAAGGAATGAAGGGATGAAGGAACAGTGTCGGTGATGATAAATGAATGAACGGATGAAAAAACAATGTTGGTGATGATAAAGAAATGAACAGATGAAGGAACAATGTTGGTGATGATAAAGGAATAAATGGATGAAGGAACAATGTTGGTGATAAAGGAATGAATGGATGAAGGAACAGTGTTGGTGATGATAAAGGAATGAAGGGATGAAGGAACAGTGTTGGTGATGATAAAGGAATGAAGGGATGAAGGAACAGTGTTTGTGATGATAAAGGGATGAAGGAACAGTGTTGGTGATGACAAAGGAATGAAGAGATGAAGGAACAGTGTTGGTGATAATAAAGGAATGAAGGGGTGAAGAAACAATGTTGGTGATGATAAAGGAATGAAGGGATGAAGGAACAGTGTTGGTGATGATAAAGGAATGAAGGGATGAAGGAACAGTGTTGGTGATGATAAAGGAATGAAGGGATGAAGGAACAATGTTGATGATAAAGGAATGAAGGGATGAAGGAACAATGTTGATGATAAAGGAATGAAGGGATAAAGGAACAATTTTCATGATAAAGGAATGAAGGGATGAAGGAACAATGTTGATAATAAATGAATGAAGGGATGAAGAAGCAATGTTGGCAATGATAAAGGAATGAAGGGGTGAAGAAACAATGTTGGTGATGATAAAGGAATGAAGGGATGAAGGAACAGTGTTGGTGATGATAAAGGAATGAAGGGATGAAGGAACAGTGTTGGTGATGATAAAGGAATGAAGGGATGAAGGAACAATGTTGGTGATGATAAAGGAATGAAGGGATGAAGGAACAGTGTTGGTGATGATAAAGGAATGAAGGGATGAAGGAACAGTGTTGGTGATGATAAAGGAATGAAGGGATGAAGGAACAGTGTTGGTGGTGATAAAGGAATGAATGGATGAATGAACAATGTCGGTGATGATAAATGAATGAACGGATGAAAAGACAATGTTGGTGATGATAAAGAAATGAACAGATGAAGGAACAATGTTGGTGATGATAAAGGAATAAATGGATGAAGGAACAATGTTGGTGATAAAGGAATGAATGGATGAAGGAACAGTGTTGGTGATGATAAAGGAATGAAGGGATTAAGGAACAGTGTTGGTGATGATAAAGGAATGAAGGGATGAAGGAACAGTGTTTGTGATGATAAAGGGATGAAGGAACAGTGTTGGTGATGACAAAAGAATTAAAAGATGAAGGAACAGTGTTGGTGATGATAAAGGAATGAAGGGATGATGGAACAGTGTTGGTGATGATAAAGGAATGAAGGGATGAAGGAACAGTGTTTGTGATGATAAAGGGATGAAGGAACAGTGTTGGTGATGACAAAGGAATGAAGAGATGAAGGAACAGTGTTGGTGATGATAAAGGAATGAAGGGATGATGGAACAGTGTTGGTGATGATAAAGAAATGAAGGGATGAAGTAAAAGTGTTGGTGGTGATAAAGGAATTAATGGAAGAATGAACAGTGTTGGTGATGATAAAGGAACGAAGGGATGAATGAACAGTGTTGATGATGATAAAGGAATGAAGGGATGAAGGAACAATGTTGGTGATGAAAAAAAATTAACGGATGAAGGAACAGTGTTGGTGACGATAAAGGAATGAAGAGATGAAGGAACAGTGTTGGTGATGATAAAGGAATGAAGGGTGAAGAAACAATGTTGGTGATGATAAAGGAATAAGGGGTGAAGAAACAATGTTGGTGATGATAAAGGAATGAAGGGGTGAAGAAACAATGTTGGTGATAAAGGAATGAATGGATGAATGAACAGTGTTGGTGATTTGTTTTGATATATTTTTGTTTATGGCAGTTAAAGTGACTATAAAGGAATGAATGGATGAATGAACAGTGTTGGTGACTATAAAGGAATGAATGGATGAATGAACAGTGTTGGTGACTATAAAGGAATGAATGGATGAATGAACAGTGTTGGTGACTATAAAGGAATGAAGGAATGACAGACAGCTACAGACAGCAGGTTTAGCTTGTTAGCTTTTGTTTAAGCTGCTTTAACTAAGTTTCTCTGAAACTGGTTTGTGTGGGTGTGGCCAGAGACATCAGCCTTGTGATTGGTTAGGAAAGTGTTACCTACGACTAGGACCGTCCAGTTTACATGGAGAGAAGAGAAATAAGTACTTTGTGCAGATATTCTTAATTAATACTAACATATAGGATTACATAACTATAATAATCATAACTGGAGATACTGTGTAATGATGCACACTGAGACTCAGGCCTTTAGGCCTGGACTGGTCCGAGCACACTGCCCAATGACTCTGCTGCCTCATGATGCATCAGTTCAGAGAAAGGCACATGCTCTGAGCTCAGTCGTTCACTCGGATAAGCGAGGCTCCACAGAAAAGCAGTTGCATCCGCCGGTCGCTTCATCTGACACTGCCAACTTTATGGGCCCGTAAGCAAGCCTGCAGAATGTGATAAAACTATAACAGAGAGAACAACATGGGCTGATAGCCAATATATGCACAGAGATTATGCTGCTTATTATGCAGCGCTCCTTTCCTGCCTGCACACTGAGCTAAGCTACTGTTCTTAGTGTAGCAACGAGAGGTGACGGGTTACGTTATTAATCGTTTAAATAGTCAACGCTACAGCTGTGCATCCAGAGGTAACACCGTTTAATTTACAATGAAATTACTTTAATACTACAGAGTGTCATTCAGTATCCAGTTTGGAACTAAGTAGGCATGCTTGTTCCAAAATCATGATATTATTAATATAAAACAAATGGTGGTGTAAAGTAATCTGAGGTTGAAGAGGTGACAAGTTGATGAAGAGGTGAAGAAAGAATGTTGGTGATAAAGGAATGAAGGGATGAAGGAACAATGTCAATAATATAAAGGAATAAATTGATGAGGGTATAATATTGGTGATAAAGGAATGAAGAGATGAACTAACAATGTTGGTGATGATAAAGGAGTGAAGGGATGAAGGAACAGTGTTGGTGATGATAAAGGAATGAAGGCATGAAGTTACAGTGTTGGTGATGATAAAGGAATGAATGGATGAAGGAACAGTGTTGGTGATGATAAAAGAATAAAAGAATGAAGAAACAGTGTTGGTGATGATAAAGGAATGAAAGAATGAAGGAACAGTGTTGGTGATGATACTGGAATGAAGGGATGAAGGAACAATATAGGGGATGATAATGGAATGAAGGGATGAAGGAACAGTGTTGGTGATGATAAAAGAATGAAAGAATGAAGGAACAGTGTTGGTGATGATAAAGGAATGAAAGAATGAAGGAACAGTGTTGGTGATAAAAGAATGAAAGAATGAAGGAACAGTATTTGTGATGATAATGGAATGAGGGGATAAAGGAGCAATATTGGTGATGATAAAGGAGTGAAGGGATGAAGGAACAGTGTTGGTGATGATAAAGGAGTGAAGGGATGAAGGAACAGTGTTAGTGATGATAAAGGAATGAAGGGATGAAGGAACAGTGTTGGTGATGATAAAGGAATGAAGGGATGAAGGAACAGTGTTGGTGATGATAAAGGAATAAATGGATGAAGGAACAGTGTTGGTGATGATAAAAGAATGAAAGAATGAAGAAACAATGCTGGTGATGATAATGGAACGAACCGAAAAAGAACAATGTTAATGTTGGTGATGATAAAGGAATGAAAGAATGAAGGAACAGTGTTGGGGATGATAAAAGAATGAAGGGATGAAGAAACAGTGTTGGTGATGATAAAGGAATGAAGCGATGAAGGAACAGTGTCGGTGATGATAAAAGAATGAAAGGATGAAGAAATAAAGTAATCACAGTGATACACACTCAGAGAAGTCTTGTTAAGAAGCAGAAGGCCGCTGGAGGAACTGAAACCATGGCAGCCTGGAAGATTGCAATTGGTAAATAACGCTCTTCAGCCAGAGGATTCATAGAGTTCACATCCACACCCACACCGAAGCAAGAAGCAAGGCCGTCTCACTGAAGGGGCATTGAGTGTCCACCTCCTCTAACAGCCGAACAGCAGAGATCCCACAGCAGAACTAAAGAGCAGGAACCTGGCCAACGAGGCACGCAGGAACTCCAGCCAAGTAAGCCTTTACAGCAGACTCCGCTCGGCCTCGTTCAAGAAGCACACAAACGAGAGGATAATCTTCTAAGAGCACTGGAACAGGATAAGGCTATGGATCTGGCACCCGACATCAAAATATGTTAACTTTAGAAAGACCAGGAGCCAGGACCCCCTGAACTGTGCTGATCTTCAGAGAGAGAATATCTGTCCCGCTTCAAACCAGGATTAGGCTTTATAGCTGGGTCTGAGAACAGCTGGACAGCGACTCAGTGTTTCGTTGTTTTGGCTCTGTGCTTCAGTAAACTGGATGTGAAATGAAACAATGACTCGGAGGTGAAGACTGAGTCCTGCAGTGAACATCTTATTCGAACTCCTACCTGAATCCCAGCGGAGCTGCATCAGTTTTACCTGTGTTAACATAATGACTGATTTTAATCCAGTATGAATCTGCAGTGTGTGTAGCTTTCAAAGTGTGACAGTGATAATGAAGGAGTGATGTAATCCAGTATGAATCTGCAGTGTGTGTATTTTTTACACTCTTACAGTAATATTGGTAGAGTGATATAAATCCAGTATGAATGTACAGTGTGTGTAGTGTTTACAGACTGACAGTGATAATGGAGTGATGTAATCCAGTATGAATCTACAGTGTGTGAAGTGTTTACAGACTGACAGTAATAATTTAGTGATTTAAACCAGTATGAATCTGTGTGTGTAGTTTTTACAGTCTTACAGTAAAATTTGTGGAATGATACAAATCCAGTATGAATCTGTAGTGTGTGTAGTTTTTACAGCCTTACAGTAATATTTGTGGAATGATACAGATCCAGTATGAATCTGTAGTGTGTGTAATTTTTACAGTCTGACACTAATATTTGTGGAATGATACAGATCCAGTATGAATCTGTAGTGTGTGTAGTTTTTACAGTCTTACACTAATATTTGTGGAGTGATACAAATCCAGTATGAATCTGCAGTGTGTGTAGTTTTCACAGTCTCACACTTATATTTGTGGAATGACACAAATCCAGTATGAATCTGCAGTGTATGTAGTTTTTACAGTATGAGAGTAATACTGGTGGAGTGATACAAATCCAGTATGAATCTGCAGTGTATGTAGTTTTCACAGTCTCACACTAATATTTATGGAATGATACAAATCCAGTATGAATCTGCAGTGTGTGTAGATTTTACAGTCTGACACTTATATTTGTGGAGTGATATAAATCCAGTATGAATCTGCAGTGTGTGTAGGTTTTACAGTCTGACACTAATATTTGTGGAGTGATACATATCCTGTATGAATCTGCATTGTGTGTAGGTTTTAGACTATATTAGTGTCAGACTAACACTAATATTTGTGGAGTGATACAAATCCAGTATGAATCTGCAGTGTGTGTAGGTTTTTACAGTATGAGAGTAATACTGGTGGAGTGATGCAAATCCAGTATGAATCTGCAGTGTGTGTAGATTTTACAGTATAAGAGTAATACTGGTGGAGTGATGCAAATCCAGTATGAATCTGCAGTGTGTGTAGGTTTTACAGTATAAGAGTAATACTGGTGGAGTGATGCAAATCCAGTATGAATCTGCAGTGTGTTTTTTTACAGTATGAGAGTAATATTTGTGTGATTTTAATCCAGTATGAATCTACAGCTGAATTAAATTTTGGAAGGCCTTATTTTAATTGTAAATAGAATATTTATAGTGGTGTACTTTGAGAAAGACTAGAAACGATTTAGCAAAATGATCTTCTTACCCCATCTTAGAGTGGACGTCCTGCCCCAGTAGTAGAGTCTTCTTTTATCCCTACAACACAAAGTACCAAAATAGATTCAGTTTATAAAAAAACCTGCTATAGAAAAGAACCCTGGCCCTGTGAACTGCCCTGATCTTGAGAGAGAGAGTATCTGTCCTGCTTTGAATCAGACACCTCCAGGGAAAAGCTAACAGGTTCCAAATTTCTGCTGTGGGATGAAGTCTCTCTCACGTCATCTCCCACAGGACGTCCCTGTGAGGTGGCATTGAAAAGGGCACTGTGGCGAGCACGGCTGTGACTGTGTGCTTCATAGGGAAGTTGTCGCCTGTAGTCGTCTGCCGTTGTTTTGCCGTACTGTTTATATGTAATAAATGATGACATATTCATAACAACATTAGCTATGTAATGAACTACAAAAGCATTAAATTTACATAATGTATCAACAAGTTACACTTCTACTAAATGCCTAGTAGATGAGCTGTCGTAAATGAAAAAATAATCAATAGAAAAATTGCCAGTGTGGAACCCTCAGGGTCATCTAGACCTACAGAGAAGGCCTAAAGATTCAAAAGCACTAGAAGATCTTATTGCATTGTCAAGTTCTGGTTAGAAACAAACAAAAAAATAAAAATAATAATAATAATAATAATAATAATAAATAGTACACACAGCCAAGTTAGCACTCCCTTTAGCTTCAACTTTAGGAGCCAAACAAAATGTCTATTGTACCTCATTCAGAATGGGTGGGATGACTTTATGAGAAAACAAAAAGTTCTTTTTGTTCTTTTTGATATTTATGGTCTGTACTGAAGGCCTAGCTGAAATAGTCCAGACAGTCAGGAACACATGAAGGAATAGGGCTAAAGAGAGACCTCAGGTTACGGGACGTTATACTTGAGCAGTGATGTTGCTGTTTTCAGGGTGAGAAGGCATCTGGAGCTAACATGCTCTCTGGGACCTGTGTAAGTGTGTGTGTGTGTGTGTGTGTGTGTTTTGCCGCAGGACAGGAGCAGAAAGGCACTGAGAGAGCAGAGAGACAAACCCATACAGGAGCTAAACCTCAAAAACAAACAAACCCATTAATTAATGATGTAAAACCAGAAATGGAACAGATTGTCCCCAAAACTACAACGCTAACCTCAGTCACACCAGCAAACCCCTTATTATGTGGTGAGAGGAGAGTGAAAGTTAGGCACTAACGGTATATATATATATATATATATATATATATATATATATATATATATATATATATATATAGAAAACACACACACACACACACATATATATATATATATATATATATATATATATATATATATATATATATATATATATATATATATATATATATATATATATATATATATATATAATAGAAAACAAACATTTAAGTTAAGTTAAAGAGATACATTTCCAAATGTTTGAAAAAGATAAGCTTTAAGGTCATTCAGAGCCTTGTATTAGGTCTATTTGAATCAGGAAATCTATCCTATAAGAATGTAGGTTCAGTGTAGGTTTCTTATTAAGGCCGTTCAGAAAAGCATTAAAAGTGATGAGTGATTGCGATAGAAAAAGCTGAACTTTTGTGATTTTTCCCAAATAATATAAAGCTACTTTTCTGACATGTGGGATAAAACAGTTCTCTGATTACACCTGGATTATACCCAGGTTTCCTACTACCACATTTAATTTATGAAGCTAGAGAATTCAGCTTCTCCCTAACCAGCATTCTCTGAATTTCATCAAAAAGCTGTGTTTTAATGTTTTTCTTGAAACCTTATGATTCAGCTGGTAAGCCTGTAAATATAGTCTTGAGTGCCAGAAGGAAAAGTGTGTCATTAGTATAGCTATGAAAATGCAGATGATGTTTGCAAATGTCATCACATACCGATGATATGAAGTCATATAAAGAGAAAAGCAAAGGCCCTAAAGTAGAACCTTGTGGCACTCCACAAGTAATGTTCAATTATTGCAATATTGATTTCTATCTTGGTCACCGCTGCCCTCTAAAGGTGTTAGAGCTTAGAGACTCACAACGTGATTTCTGCATTCATTCATTTACATGACTTGTTTCTCAATCCAACACATGACACCACATTTACATTCTGTTTGTTTTGACAAACAAATGATTGTAAAAGCTGATAACTCTGAAAAATCATATTTTTATTAATTTTGATATGTCTATACGGTTTTTTTTTTTGGCTATTGCATGAAATGGCCATAGCACTGGATTTGTTTTAAGGAAAAAACATTACTGTGGTTTCTGTGGAGAACATCTGGAGAAGAATTCCAGCCCGACTACACTAAAGCTACTGCAAAGTAGGACACAGCAAAAAAAAAAAAAAAAAGTCTGGCACCGGACTCGCTGCATTCATCATTGAACTCCATTTCCCAGTAGGCATCAGTAGATCACGTGACTCAGGACTCTCGATCAGCTGACTGGTATAGATCAAGATCAAGTATTGAGCCTTATTCCTGTGCCGTACCGGGCGTTATTCTGTCTGTGATCCATTGTTATGACCTGTATCTGTTTTTTGACTCTCGACCTTTTGCCTAGCCCTTTGTTTGCTGTGTCTACCTGGTTACGAACTCTTTGCTTGTTTTCACGTTTTTGTCTCTGCTTAGCCCTTATTGGATTGTTCACTCGGTGATCTCTGGTTTTGACCCTCGCCTGTTTTCGACTTTACGATTTAGCCTATTCCCTGTTTGGTGCTGTTTGTTACTTGGTAGTGTGTTGGTGGAGACACCTGTTACCAGTAAACCTTTTTACCATATCCGTGAACATCTGACTGCTTTGTCCACGTTACACATTGATGAGTTTGTGTTCATTGAATGAAGAAATCATGAAGACATTTAGGTACCAACTGGCAGAACTACACAAACAAAGCTACTTTGAAACAAACCAACCACGATCCAACCACAAAGAATACTTTGCCAAGAAGAAACTGACAGTCTTAAAATGTGTCCAGTGTGATTTTGGGGGCACCTGCATGGCCTGTTTGTGCATGTCCTGTCCAGGAGGACGTGATTCTGTCCTCTGCTGAAATTTTGGACCGGTGTGTCTCCATGTAATCAAACGTCATCCCATGTATATGCAGCTGTGTGTATTCAACCTGGCCTTCTGCCTGTGTGTATATGTGGGACTAGTCTCCCTGGCTGTGGTACATGACTGGTCCTGTCTTCATCCTCTTTCTTTCCTTCTTTCTTTCTGTTTTACTTTCTTTTTTACTTTCATTTGTAAAGGCTGGAAGCAGAGAGAGAGATGACTGAGCGAACAAGAGTAAGCAAGAGATGGAAAGAGACAGCAGAGTAAAACAGAAAGAGGAAGCGGGAGATGAGAGATGAAAACACAGAGTAGAAAAGCAGAGAGAGCAAAAAAGAAAGGCAGAAAAGAGAAACACAAAATGAAGGAGAGAAATGAACTGAGAAAAAGTAAAAAGGAAAGAGAGATAGATAGAGAGATCGAGAGAGACAAACAGACAGAGATACTGAGAGACCGAGAGAAATGAAAAGAAAGAGGAAAAGGAGAGAAAGAGAGAGAGATACACAGACAGAGAGTGATTGAGAGAGTGAGAGAGAGATAGAGGGAGAGTGCAATAGAAAGAAAGAGAGAGAGAATGGGGAAGAGCGATAGAGAGAGAGAGAGACGGTTAGAGGGAGAGAGCGATAGAGAGCGAGAGCTATAGACAGAGAAGGAGGGATAGAGGGAGAGCGATAGAAAGTAAGTGATAGAGAGAGAGGTGGAGAGAGCGATAGAGAGAAAAAGATAGAGGGAAAGAGCAATAGAGAGAGAAATAGAGAGTGCAATAGAGAGAGAGACTGAGAGCAATAGAAGTATAGAGCGACAGAGAGTGGGATACAGAGAAAGAGAGAGAGCAATAGAGAGAGAGACTGAGAGCAATAGAAGGAAAGAGTGACAGAGCAGGATACGGAGAAAAAGAGACAGCTATAGAGAGAGAGGGAGTGATAGAGGGAGAGAGGGATAGAAAGTAAGCGATAGAGAGAGAGGTGGAGAGAGCGATAGAGGGAAAGAGCATTAGAGAGAGAAAGAGAGAGTGCAATAGAGAGAGAGGGAGTGATAGAGGGAGAGAAGGATAGAAAGTAAGCAATAGAGAGAGAGGTGGAGAGAGCGATAGAGGGAAAGAGCGATAGAGAGTGCAATAGAGAGAGAGACAGCTATATAGAGAGAGGGAGTAATAGAGGGATAGAAAGTAAGCAATAGAGAGAGAGGTGGAGAGAGCGATAAAGGGAAAGCGATAGAGGGAAAGAGCAATAGAGAGTGCAATAGAGAGAGAGACTGAGAGCAATAGAAGGATAGAGCGACAGAGAGTGGGATACAGAGAAAAAGAGAGAGCAATAGAGTGAGCTATAAAGAGAGAGGGAGTCATAGAGGGAGAGAAGGATAGAAAGTAAACAATAGAGAGAGAGTTGGAGACAGCGATAGAGAGAAAGCGACAGAGAGGGATAAAGGGAAAGAGCGATAGAGAGAGAAATAGAGAGCGCAATAGAGAGAGAGAGACTGAGAGCAAAAGAAGGATAGAGCGACAGAGAGCAGGATATGGAGAAAACGAGAGAGCGATAGAGTGAGCTATAAAGAGAGAGGGAGTGATAGAGGGAGAGAAGGATAGAAAGTAAGAAATAGAGAGGTGGAGACAGCGATAGAGAGGGATAGAGGGAAAGAGCGATAGAGAGAGAAACAGAGAGCGCAATAGAGAGAGAGAGACTGCGAGCAATAGAAGGATAGAGCGACAGAGAGCAGGATACGGAGAAAACGAGAGAGCGATAGAGTGAGCTATAAAGAGAGAGGGAGTGATAGAGGGAGAGAAGGATAGAAAGTAAGAAATAGAGAGAGAGGTGGAGACAGCGATAGAGAGAAAGCGATAGAGAGGGATAGAGGGAAAGAGCAATAGAGAGAGAAATAGAGAGCGCAATAGAGAGAAAGACTGAGAGCAATAGAAGGATAGAGCGACAGAGAGCAGGATACGTAGAAAAAGAGAGAGCGATAGTGAGCTATAAAGAGAGAGGGAGTGATAGAGGGAGAGAAGGATAGAAAGTAAGAAATAGAGAGAGAGGTGGAGACAGCGATAGAGAGAAAGCAATAGAGAGGGATAGAGGGAAAGAGCGATAGAGAGAGAAATAGAGAGAGACTGAGAGCAACAGAAGGATAGAGCGACAGAGAGTGGGATACAGAGAAAAAGAGAGAGCGATAGAGAGAGAAAGAGAGAAAGAGAAAGAGAGAGAGGGTGGGGCTTGTTAGAACGTGTTAAATTACAGTCATGCTCAGAGACGCTTTGATCCTGAATAGCAGTAGCGAGCGGGGATGAATGATATTCTTTGGCAGAGACAGAAATAAAAGAGAGAGAGAGAAAGAGAGAGATAAAGAGAGAGAGCGCTAGCTATCAGTCCTCGGAGCCAGCGTGGACCAGAATGCTAATGCTGGGTTAGCGTTAGCCTCCAGTCATTCTGGCATGACAGCTGAGGAGGAAGCGTGTTAGCAGCCATGTTGGACACTGGCTTCTCTTTTCTTGGCAGACATCAAACAAATGCCTTTCCTTTTCTTCCCCCTCTTTTCACGCCCGTAGCACAGAAGGAGCAGTGTTGCTGGTGATAATGACTCGCCTCGCTCATCCAGGAGGAGGCCGGAGTGAAGGCTAGCTAGCCGCTGTGGCTAATGAGAAGCAAATACAGGTTTGGGGTTTGGAACCACGTACCTACTGGAGCTCGGCCAAAATCTTTATAGCCGAACTGATTCATCAAGCGCTGCTACTACTTACTTTATACCAGCGTCCACACTCACTCACTCACTCACTCACACTCTCACACCTCAAAGCATTTCAGAGTGCATTACCCCTCCACCCACACGCTCACAACAAACCAGCAACCCACCCACGCAATCCCTCCGTCTCAAAGACTCGCTTCCTCACCTCTCTCTCTCTCACCCGCACGCTCGCGCTACCAGACAGAGTGCACGCAGGGAAGTCATGACTCTCAGGGGGGCTACGGTTATGAAGTCCTACACACACAGCAGCTCAGGGAATGGGGGGGGGGGGTTGTGTTTTTCACACAGAGACATTAAAGCACAAATCAAATTAGACTTGTTTTGCTCTGGATTAGCAGCGGAGAGAAGAAACCCAACGTCTGTTGCCTCCTTATTCGTAGCAGCTCGTGACGGCTCGTCTCAACTCAGGCCGCATTTCAAGGATCTTCCAGGTCCCTTTGAAATGCGACGGTGCATTGTGATGCATGTGGCCCAGAAATGGGACCTTGTAAGACCGCAGCTATAGTATTCCATTAAACGTGTACTGATGGGAAAAGATCACGTCTGCTTTCAGATGCTCATCGTACGTGAAATGATTCACTGCTTCTAAAGCTAGTTTGGTGATAATTCCTATACGTCCAGTATTTATAACATGCTGTAAAGGTGTTTATAAGGCATTATATGGCATATGTCAGCGGTCACTAATAGGCGGACCCCGGTTCGGGTCTGGACCCAGACGTTGCCCAATGCGGACCCAAATAGTGTTTCGACTTTGTTTATTTTAAGCCGCGGAACGTTTCTTGTCTTTACGGTATACGGGCGCAATAAACTCACTGACCAATCGCGTCCATTGTGAGATCACCAAAGACGCTCCTCAGCCAATCAAAACTCGGCAGCGAAAAACTACTTTTCTACCAGGAATGGACCGAGATGTATATTTATTCTTCCCACATGCAGCTCCAAACCAACATGGCTCATATGTTCTGAGACCGTGGCCAATTAAAAATAGCCACGTATATCTTATGTGTGTGAGTCCTGGTTTAAAGTCCTGGCAACCTAGAGCTCACATCGCTCACTGAACAAGAGAAAGTCTGAGAGAAGAATACAAGAGAGTGATAAACTGTTAAGATGTTAAATCGAGTTAACAAGAAGACGCAGATTTTATTTACTTTTTTCAATTAAAAAAAAATCTGTTTTTTTTAATACAGCCCTTGTGTTTACTCCAAGTTCAGCATTTAAACAGTAAATATACTGAAATATACTGAACGGTATGTGGGATGTGTTGGTGTTTCAGTAGCTGATGGTATAAGATGCTGATGCTAGGCTACTTCAGGATACGGATACGCCACTGAATCATAACACAAGTTAGAAATGATGATGGTCCGGACCTTGGCCTGAAGAAATTTCCACCAACTGGACCTTACTGAATTCTAATTAAATACCCCTGGCATATGTAATATCTTACAATGTATGTAGTAAGCTTTCACAACTGCTTATAAACAATAATAGTGACATGCATAACACTTTATACAACTGTGTGTGCAGATTTATAATGTCAGGTTTCATAATGCATTACGATATCTGTTCATAAGAACATTAGAAACGTGAATGTTGTTAAGCACTGTTATACACTGTTATAACAAAGTTCCGCTAGGTAAACATTTGTTGGGTATGTTATAGTTTCCAGTTTGCTGAAATTAAAGAAACCCAATCACCACATAATGCCTTTAAATAAATGAATAAATAAATGAATAAATAAATGATAATACAGCAGAACCATAATACATTGTGTAATAGTGCATTACAATATTTATACTGTTCTTATGAGCAGATACTAAACCTGATATTATACAGTCGTATATGTTTATTTTTATAAAGTGTTATGCATGTATCTCCTGCATGCATGTAGCAATTACAGAAATTATTAATTATATTAAGGCATTACGTATGACAGTATGACAATGATCAGAAATGCATTTATAAAGTATTATGAATACAGGATTCACGCAGTCATACCCAGTTTTCTTATGAACAGATGCTATACCATGTTATGGAACTTGATTTTATAAAGTCATATAGTCTTGCTTAATAAAGTGGTATGCATGTAATTATAACTGCTCCAAAGCAATTATATAACCTCAGGCCAACATCCAGACCATCATCATTTCTAACTTGTGTTATGATTCAGTGGCGTATCCTGTTTACTGAAGTAGCCTGGTATCAGCATCTTATACCATCAGCTACTGAAACACATCACACATACCGTTCAGTATATTTACTGCTTAAATGCTGAACTGAATGAATAATTTATAAACTTCTAATAAATGTTTTTACTTAATTTACAAAATTAAAAAAACATTAAAAAACAGAATGTTTTTTTTTTTTTTTTTTAAAGGGTATCTTAAAGTGTTTATTTATAGAAACCAGCGTCTTCCCATTAACTCCGTTTCACAGCTTGACCTGTTGGTTTGGAGCCTCCTGTGGGAAGAATAAACGTAAGTCTCTCCATTTCTGGTTAAAACAGTAGGGTTTCATCAACTTTCATTTTTTAAAGCACGTTATTCTTTCTCCGACCTACTTTACTTTCTAACTGCTGCTTCTCTCTTCGTAACTCGCCTCTGTGTATATGCACAGATCTGATTGGCTGAGGAGCCTTTGGTGATCTTACAACGCATGCGATTGGTCTGTGAGGTTAATGCGCCACAAAGCCCGTATACCATAAAGACAAGAAAAGCTCCGCCTCTTAAAAATTATTTTAACATTTAAAAAATATAATAAATTAATCGCTCTTAATAATTTATCAGTTTGGGTCTGCATTGGACAACGTCTGGGTCCGGATCCGGACCACAGTTCGCCGAATAGTGACCTCTGACATATACCATGCATTCATAATGCATTTTGAATACAGAAAGTACATAGAAAATGTATATATATATATATATATATATATATATATATATATATATATATATATATATATATATATATATATAGAGAGAGAGAGAGAGAGAGAGAGAGAGAGAGAGATTTTTATGTACTATGATGAACTGTGGGTTGATTTTCTGCAAATCTGTATGAATGAAACAAAGATTTAAGCACAGAACCCTTAAATATCCAATGTATCCACCATATTTAAGCGCCTTGCTGTTGTGTTTACAGCTGTAGTGTTTCTCTAAGTGTTTCAGTAAGTCATGCTGAGACCCCCTCTACCGGTCCCTCCCACTCCAACACAAACGCAACAACAACAAATACCAATTTTCCTTTCCTTTTGCACATATACATGCTGTCCCTTGGTGGACCCAGTAGCTATCATAATAGGGACATGATGACTGAAATCTAAATGATCCTAGTCACTGGAATTTAATTCCCTCACATGTAAACACTCCCTTCTTCCCCAACATGCATGACCACGTGGCAGGGAGAGATAGAGAGATAGAGCAATAGCGATAAATCACTTTCCCCGCAGCTGCGAGGCCACCCAGCGGCAGGTCAAGGTGAGCTGGTTTTCTCTCTGCGGTGTCAGGCTTACAGGACCACAGTTCATGTACAGCTCAGTCAGGCTTTAGATCATTTTTAAAGGTGGAGAGGATTTACAGTGTAATCTGTTAAGAAACTGGGCAGCGACACAGTTGTTTTTGTTTTTGGTAACGTTGATTTTAACCCTGTAAACGTACGTTCTGGGAGTTTCTTCATTTTGATGTTGTTCATTGTAGGATCTGGTTTTCACTGGCTTCATAAAAATAGACACTGCCTTTATTGTTGGATGCAAAGCAATGTATTCTAAGTGGGCATTCAAACACATTCAGTTCAGTTCAGTCAGATCACAGCGCTGAGGGTTTATTATTAGTTTGTAGAGTAGAGTAGTAGTAAATAAAAAAATCATGATATATTTTATTTTTTACTTCATATATAAATAAATGTGAGAAATCAGTATTAAACACATTTTGCTACATTTCCACATATCCATTCAGGGTGGTTGGGTGTAAACTTCCCGAGTTAGAATTATTTACAGTGGCGGTGATAGTAACCAGACGTCAGACGCCTTTAAAAACTCATCAAATCTTTACCAAATAATGACACTGACTAAGGCCCAATACATTGTTTATGGCAGGAGGAGATTGCTTCCCAGCACCAACCAACTGCCAAGATAACAGCCAGGTCATTAACAGCCCCATACTTTAACAGAATGGCAGACACTAACACAGCATCAGCTGCCCCCACAACCCAGCACAGCACAGCAAACCAAACATGCAGCACTAGTAACATCCACAACAGTGACTATTTACAAGCTTGAAAGTCTCTCTTACTGCGTGTTTGGTGTTCTCCCTAGGGACTCGGTGCATGTCCATGCCTCTTGTGCGCCCTTGGCTCCATGCCAGATAGTAGCGGAATGCTACATTGCTCCCCGTTTTCAAAACAGCCGTCCTTGCAGCCTCACAAAGTCTAGAGAGACTCACCGCTGCTTCTCTTTGACAGTTTGCTGCTGAGTTTGTCATTCCCCTGCATTCTGCTAGAAGGTGATCCCACTTCTGACACCAATGTTGCATCAGTATAGAGTAAGAAGGTGTGGGAATCAAAGTAAAAGCTCTTTTATTGAATCATAGTGACAGGGAGATAGTCAGTACTGGGATGCTATGGTATTTTATCAAATTTACCACTACTTATGTAATATTATCAATATGGCTGTTGTAATGTTGTAGACATCTCAAAGTCTGGTTGCTATCAACACCACTATGAAGATATTATAGTTTATAGTTGCGCTAGAGTGAACTATTGAATGGAAAATAAGTTGAATTCCCATTTTATAGGGAAATTAAAGGGTTCAAGTGCAATATAGATTTCAGAGCCTTTTTTTTTACAGTCTTACAACATTATATCACCGCTGTCCAATAAAAACCATGTCCATCTCCTATTTTGTCAATTTTTATTTTCTTCATCATTTAAAAGCAGCAACTGCCCTTTACATTGTGGAGAGATTTCATGTTGAATGGACCAATAGAAATACTTCAAAAGAGCTTGGAAATAATTCTGGTTCCATTGACTTACATTATAAATGAAGACAGTTTTAGTCCTCTCCTGTAAAGTTGGCATTTTGGAGAGACTTGTTTTCATTAGATAGCGACGATATAGTCTTTTTGTCTTGACATTCCGTTTTTAAAAACAGAAATAAATACCTAATGAGCTTCAGATAGTGTGACTGACCTGGCCAGTCACCACTGTTTGCTCTATCCCTCACATAACTGGGTTTTGATGATGACTGTATAATGGTCTCGTGCAGATAAACCTGACTTCCAAAATATATAACTATTTCTCAATTTCTTTTTTAGAGAGGCTCCAAACCCTTTAAGTGATCCAGCATGAATTATAAGCAGGATGCTTACAGGCTGCAATTCATCTTGGTCAGAAACCAGCAATCTTAGGCTAATTACCCAACGAATCCTGCAAGAGCAACCATGTCAGAGCTTTACTTTCAGTGAAAATTAGCCTAACAAATTAGCATTCGGTGAATGTAATGATTAAAGTATATACCCACCAGCCACTTCATTAGACACACGGTCCTGTATTTACATTTAGAGTCCACTTTAACTCAGTTTTCACTTCTACAATTACAGAATGCACTTCATCTGATTCTCTGTATACCTTGTTACCCTGTCCTTCAGTAGTCAGGACCCCTAGAGGACCGACATGGGTGGGTGGTGGACCATTCTCAGCATTGCAGTGACACTGACATTCTGTTGGTGGTGTGTTAGTGAGTGTTGTGCTGGTGTGAGTGGATCAGGCACCTCAGTGTCACTGCTGGACTGAGAATAGTCCACCAACCAATACTATCCAGACAACAGTGTCCTGTGGGCAGCGTCCACTGATGAAGGACTAAAGAACAGCAACTCTACAGCAACAAAGTGGACCAACTGAGTTGGAGTGTCTAATAGAGTAGACAGTGAGTCGACACTGCTGTGTCTGATCCACTCACACCAGTACAACATGCCAGTGTCACAGCAGTGCTAAAAATAACCCACCACCCAAGTAATACCTGCTCTGTGGGGGTCCTGTGGGGGTCCTGACCATTAAAAAAGAGGGTAATAAAGTATACAGAGAAACACATGAACTACAGTCTGTAAGTGTAGAACTACAAAGTGCTCCCATGTGGTCAGAGGTGCTGAATAAACAGTGAGTGCGGATACAAGGAGGTGTAATGAAGTGACCGGTGGGTGTAAATGAAAGACCACAATATTTACTGTTAGCTAGTGCCTCCCAAACCTGTTACTTAAATGTATTATTTAGGCAAAACTAAACAATTACAACGAATAGCAATTATTATAACACCGCAGGCTCAGCTGTTGAGTTTAGGCAAGATCATGAGTAGAATTTGAAGAAGCCCAACAATAAAAGTCCAATAAAGCAACAGTCACAGGTGAGAAAGCAGCCTCGTTTCTTTGGCAGACGAGACTGCATTTGCATTCCGACTCTCAGATCAGCGCTGTGCAGCACTGTAAATCTCACTAAATGAACCTGAATATTACTGTTCAGTTCAGAACGTTATTTATGATGAAACACGCTGCAAAACAAGACTGGACGTGATATGGAAATGCAGCGAAGTAACACAATAACAGACGACAAGTCTAATTCACTCTCGTGGGAGCTGGTCAGTAATGCTGCAAGGCACGCAACCCCAGCTATCCTCATCTGCGCTCTCTCAGAGATAAGGTGTGACAATTCGGTGACACCCCAGTGCTTTCAGGCTTGTAAGAAGTAATGATAAGAAATTCATGCGCATTAGTGAAGAGAGCGCTTCTGCATATCTGGAGAAGCGCTTTGATCTCTGGCCTAATGCTGTGTAATTTTACTTATACAGGCTTTGTTGCTTTAGCGATGTGTTTTGGGTCATTGTCCTGCTGTCAGGTGAATGGGCATGTATTTGGAGGCGTCTGACTGAATCGGAAAAGCTTCTTACACGAGCGTTTCACAGATAAGCTGATTTACTCTGGATCGAGAAGAGTTGCAGTCTGACAGTCATACATTTGAAATCATCTTACTCTACTGTAAATCGACCATGGGTGCAGTTTTTACACTCAGTTATAACTGCTGGGTGATTTTAATCCAGTATGAATCAGCATTGTAGAAAGCTAATGTATGTAGTTCTACAGTCTGACAGTTTTTACGGTATGAATCTACAGCATGTGTTTTTTTTTACATTCTGACAGTAATAGCTGTGGAGTGGTTTTAATCCCGTATGAATCTACAGCATGTGTTTTTTTTACAGCCTGACAGTAATAGCTGTGGAGTGGTTTTAATCCAGTATGAATGTGCAGTGGACTTAGTTTTACAGCCTGACGGTATTAACTGAGACATGATTTTTAACCAGTATGAATGTGCAGTGTCTATTTCTTTACAGTCTGACACTAATAATTGTAGAATGGTTTAAATCCTGTATGAATCTGCAGAGTGTGGTTGTTTTACATTCTGACAGTAATAGCTGTGGAGTGGTTTTAATCCAGTATGAATGTGCAGTGGATCGAGTTTTACAGCCTGACAGTAATAACTGAGGCATGATTATTAACCAGTATGAATCTATAGTGTCTATTTTTTTTTTACAGTCTGACACTGATAATTGTAGAATGTTTTAAATCCACTATGAATCTGCAGAATGTGTAGTTTTACAGTCTGGCAGGAATACTTTAAAGTGTTTTAATCCAGTATGAATCTGTAGAATGTGTAGTTTTACAGTCTTGCAGTTATAACTGTGAAGTGTTTTAATCCAGTATGAATTTGCAGAGTGTGTAGTTTTACAGTCTGACAGTAATGAATATGGAGTGTTTTAATCCAGTATTAATCTGCAGTGTATCTTGTTTTACAGCCTGACAGTAATAACTGAAGCATGATTATTAACCAGTATGAATCTACAATGTCTATTTTTTTACAGTCTGACACTAATAATTGTAGAATGGTAACAACTAGTATGAATCTGCAGTGTGTGTAGCTTTACAGTCTGACAGTAATAACCGTGGAGTGTTTTAATCCAGTATGAATCTGCAGTGTGTCTTGTTTTAACAGTCTGACAGTAATAACTGTGGAGTGTTTTAATACAGTATGAATCTATATTGTGTCTTGTTTTAACAGTCTGACAGTAATAACCGTGGAGTGTTTTAATCCAGTATGAATATGCAGTGTATCTTTTTTTACCAGTCTGACAGTAATAACTGTGGAGTGTTTTAATCCAGTCTGAATATGCAGTGTATCTTTTTTTTACCAGTCTGACAGTAATAACTGCATCACTATTATACACTAGTTTGAATCTTCATGGTCCAATTTGTATAGTCAAGTTTATTTGTATAGCGCTTTACAGTAGTTTAAAAGCATGAAAACAAGCACAACAGTAATATTGTAGAATAATTTTGATCCAGTATGAATCCAATATTTGTAATTTTTACATTCTAGATTAGTATGAATCAGCATTTTATTTTTCATTTTGATAGGAATAATAGTAAAAAGAGTTTTATTCAGTATGAATGTGTGGCGTGTATTGTGCATAGTTTTAACAACCTAGCGGGAATAATTGTGTAGTAATTCAAACCCAGTATGAATTTGCAGGAGTTGTTATTTTTACAGACTGACAGTATTAATTGCGATAGTGATTTTAATCCAGTATGAATCTACAGTATGTCTTATTTTTAAGGTTTGACAGTCCATTTTTTACAGTAATAATTTTGGAATGATTTTGATCCAGTTTGAATTTAATGTTTGTAGATTGACAGTCATAATCTTGGAATAATTTAAAATCAGTATGAATCAGCAGTGGGCATAGGCAACCTGGCAGAAATAATTGTGGAGTGAACCCAGTATGAAGTTGCTCTTACAGACTGAGAGTAGTAATTGTGAAGTAATTTTAATCCAGTATGAATCTACAGTGGGCGTCGTTGTTACACTCTGACAGTAATAGTTCTGGAGTGAATGAACCTCTGTTATTAAAGCTGAACCTGGTGCTCACTCAATAAAAGCAGTTAATCTATTCCAACGCTCTGCATGCTGATACACACATGCAGTGTGTTGTTATTGTTATGCAATGTATCCTGTGGAGTAACTATGATGAGAACATCTTCATTGTGACCTTTAAATCTGTGGGAGTTCGTGGGAATTTGGGGAGATTACATATATACTTATCTTGTACCATATGAATCCAAAAATATATAAATATATATTCCATTTATGCTATTTGGTAAGATTGTTCCAGCTCAGTAGCATTTCGGCCACATATAATTGTGCAAAAAAAATCATGGTACAAGAGCTAAGTGTAATAATAAATATAAGGAATATATGAATATGTACAAAATATAAACAGAGATGTGGATTTATATACATAAACACCTATGTACATAATATGCACAGAGAGTATGTAGAAATAATGTTGTATTGAACTGAACATAAAATATAATGAAAAAAAAAAAAAAAAAATATATATATATATATATATATATATATATATATATAACACATTATATATAATGTGGTCCATCCATCATGAAATTGTAAATGTAAATTGTAAATGTAAATGACTATTGCTGTGTTCGAATAATGTAGAAAACTCAAAATCAACAAAAATGGAGACACATGTTTTTCATTGGACAGCGACGATATATATTATGTTATTAATTCCAGAAGTCTAGTATGTGCAATATGTACAGTAATATGAGTGATGAGTATAGTATTCTGAATTAGGTCTAGTATATTGAATATGTAACTCCAGCATGTGCAATATGCGCGTTGAGTGTGAGAGGGATGAGTATAGTGTTCTGAATTAAGTCCAGTATGTGCAATATGTACAGTAATGTAGTGTGATGAGTATAGTGTTATGATATAGTGTGATGAGTGCAGTTGAGATCTCCAATTTACTGTCATTCAGACGTGTTTTGGCCTATTGTTGGCTCTTGTGTGACGAATGACTGAAAAACACCCAGCTTGCTAGGACCAACTGCAGCAACTTGCAGTGCAAATACTTTAGGTCTATCAAATTTCTTCAAATCCTAGATAATTAACAGTTAATTACGTAATATTCTGCACTTCAATAAACCATAAATGTCTAACCCAATTGGGATAATTTTTAATCCAATATGGTGGAACCTAAACCCAAAACAAACAAGAAACAAACAAATAAGAAAATAAATAAACAAATAAAAATGTGCCACTGTCCAGTTACTTACGACCTGCACCACATGTGCATTCATTCACGGTGGGAGATGACAATAAATCAGCTGCAGTCATTTGAAAGTTAATGACCAACATTTGTCACCTCATCTCATCGTATTATTTCTTAAACAGTTTTTTCAGAAGTCCTGCCTTCAGGACATCCATAAACATGTCAGCAAAATAAAATAAAAAAAAAAAAAAACAGACTGGATGTGACTGAAACGACACCTATAACTTTTTCTATGCCTTCCTAAAGGTCTTAATGCACCTTAAACTGAGTATTAATAATTTTAAACTATGGAATAAGTAGTAAATCATGTCAGTTTTGTGTAGAGTGTAACACAGATTTTGATTTATTTACCCATTATCAGGTTGCATTCATCACTGACAATAACAAAAGCAGGGAAGTTCCATCAGAAGGACAGATACTGATGTTTCTTTCAATACATCATTGTTCCTTGAGTAGAAGAGGAGACATTTCTTTATTTAAAGGTTTATATTTATGGACATTCATGGCCGGGACATCAAGACAGCATAATCATAGCCTCTCTTAGTGGATAAGATGGCCTTCACTCTCCCTACGTCATTGATTGAGTGCTACCCAATGCAAGCTACTAGTAGCCAACGTACTAGAATTGGTGATTAGTGTTCTCCTCCAAGCGTGTTGAGCTGTTCAAAGATATGTTAACATCACATCAAGGGATGTGGTAGCATGGAGAAATAAGACCCTGACTATTTAGATGAAAGAATAATAATAACAATTAGAAAAGTGCATTTCCTGAAGGAAATGAAGGATGGTTGCGCATAAACGACAAATAGAAGAGTGTGGGTCAGTATGTCTGTGGATTAGAGCTTGGGGATGTGCCCTGAGTGAGTACAGGCAGTTTGGTGGCTGTAGGTTCAGCAAAACTGTAATGTTTGGGTTTGGCCGAAAATGAATAGGATCCTATGGGAAGAATAGGGGATGAATAAACGACTAACAGACGAGTGTGGGTCAGTATGTCTGTGGATTAGCGGTTGGGGATCTGTCCTGAGTGAGTACAGGCAGTTTGGTGGCTGTAGATCCAGCAAAACTGTAATGTTTGAGTTTGGCCGAAAATGAATGGGATCCTAAGTTGGGAATAATGGATGAATAAACGACTAATAGAAGAGGGCAGGTCAGTACGTCTGTGAGTAATAGATGAGTTTGGGTCAGTATGTCTGTGGAATAGAGTTTAGGGATCTGCCTTAAAACAGTACATGCAGTTTGGAAACTGTAGGTTAGATGAAACCATGGTTGCCATGATGTGACCAAAAATGAATAGGACTCTATGGGGAAAAAAGAGGGATGAAAAAATGACAAACAGAAGAGTGCAGGTCAAATCAACAATGCAGTCTTATTCGCGGGTCGGCCCTGAGTCAGTGTATGCAAAATGTCGTCTGTCGGTCGAGCAGAAGTTCAGTAGATTGGCGTTTACTTTTCTATCTTATTCATTCTCTACAGGGAAAAAATTCCAGAAAAAATCTCTTGTTTTCCGGAATCTGGGCATCCAATCAAAAAGCTTCTACAAGCCCAAATCACTCGATCAGATCAGATATTCTGGGGTCAATATTTCAAAAACTGTAGGAGGAGCTGCAGGGAGAAATCTGCTTTGCAATATGAACCATAATAAATAAATCAATGAATATATCAACAAAACGTTATTGCAATATGTAATCTCATGTTAAAGAAAGAAAAGCACATGTTTTACATTGTTGCATTTAAATAGTACAGCAAAGCAACTGTAACTTCTTAAGCTGCTAAGGGTTGAACTGAAGACTTCTCAATAATAAAGGCTTCTTCAGGAGTAACGAAGGGAACGGTTAACTCAAAACACCATTTGAAAGCTTGATGGGGTTCTTAGTAAAGCTAAAAACAATACTCCTCCATGGGAGCCTCCATGGTAACGGTTCTCTCCAAAAGCCATCAAAAGGGTTCTGCTATTGTTATAAATATTATTGGATCTGATGATTTTTATTTATAAAACACTCGCCGGTCATTTGCCAGAATACATTACTTCATTGATGAGTATAAATAATAGTAATTATCAGACTCGCTCTAGTGGTTGGATCAGCTTCCAGGTACCAAGAGTTTTTACTGAACTGGGAAAATCTGCTTTTAGCTACAGTGCACCAGCGAGCTGGACTCTACTACACTAAATCATTTTAAAACTATTAATATCTAACCACCTTAAGACAGTCTGTACCTGTTTTACTTAATCATACTTATTCTTACATTTCTTTGTCTTGTTTTAGTGTTCTTTATTAATTTATTTCTTTTTTTATTTAATTTGATTTAATTATTATTATTATTATTATTATTATTATTATTATTATTATATCTTGTTTTTTTCCTCTTAAATTTCTTTTAAACTCTTTCTTTTTTTATTTTTTTTCTACCTTTTTATTTTAATTTCTTACTAACTAAATCTTAACTTTTACCTATTTTTTATTATTATTATTATAATTATTTCTACTTTTATGTTCACTCAGTTGTTTTAATCTATAATGATTACATTTTGTTTATATTTTCTTTATATCAATCCCTGTCCATGTAAATGCTCGGCTACATTGAAAGTGAGGGTTGCCCTCAATGTCCATCCGAGCTTAAATAAAGGTTGATTGATTGATGATGGCTCTGGGAAGTGACTTTTCTCCCTCATTCTCACAAGGCCTTGGTTGAAGCACAATTTGAGGGCTCGTCCAGGATCTGGACTCGGGACCTCTTGCACCCCAAGAATACCCATATAGACCACCGGGAACTTGAAGTGGGGGTCATAACTACTACTCAAAATGTGTAAAGTATGTATATTAGAGTATGTAAATACTAGAGTGAGGAAGTATGAACCAACCAATAAAATCCTTAGTTTAAGGGGTTAAGAACTAGAAGCTAAGGCAGATGCTCTATCAGTCAGAGCGAGTTCCCGTAGACACTCAATCAATCGTCTTGCTCTGCGCTCTCCCTGCAGCCTCAGCGGGCCACGAAGGCCTGCTGGAATTTTCCGCCGTGGTGGTTCTCCACCTCACAATGGAGAAGCATGGGCCAGATTGCGGGCATCAGAGGCAGCAGCAGGGGCGGAGAGGCCTGACCTTGGAGGAACAGGTTGGCTCTGCAGTGGGAGGCTGCCAGCACTGACACTAAACACACTGCTAGCAGCTAGCCGCCCGGTGCTGGTTTGCAGGCCCTTCACTTGGGCGAAGGTACCACATATGTTATTGTCAGCGATCCTGAGCAGCTGTCTTGTATGCTTACAGAATATGTCAACCAAAAGATTCTAGCCTGGCAAAACCCCCCCACACACACTCACACACACACACACACACTCTCACACACACCCTGTTTAACATACTGCTGAGGTAGCAATGAAACAGCAGTAAGATTAAGCCCAGCCAGGCTGTTTATCAGAAATTTTATACAGTGTAAAGATGCTATGCGTGAAATCCTATGCAAAGCCTTATTTCACATTGAACCGGGCCAGAGGGGTGCCATATCACTTCCTTTCAAACAGCTCAACGTAAGCCTGAGGCACTTAGCATAAACGTCAATGTGGCCATAGCCATACAGCATCCACACAAATTCACATTTCACTGCGATATTAACTTTGGGCAGTTCGACTTTCCTGCTCTCAAGTAAAGCAAAAAAAATAAAAAATAAAAAGTAGACTCTTGGGAAAGGTACCTTCCGTTCCCGCTTCTGCCACGGCACATTAAAGCTTTTCAAAGAAGGCCGACAGAACCGGATACATTAACTACAGAGAGAACACATCTCATATTGTACAAGTTGAATAATAATCTTATCCTCACCTTAGGGACACTGGCTTTGCTGATTCTGCTGCCGCATGAAAAGAGGTGTCATATATACTATTTACATCTCTCATTTCCTCTCTTTTTTCAGGCCCCCGGGGCCAGCAGCATATCACTTATTAAAATGGAAACCAGGGAAAGAGAGTGCCAGAGTTCTGTTGGTGGAGCAAACTGACGAGAACTGAGTAGTCCATTCAAGACCGCCAGCATAATGTTGCAGAAGCTACTGGTATAGATCTTGCATTGGCAGGGAGGCTATCACTGGTCAACGTGGTACTGTCAGGTAGGGATGAGGGGAAGGCTGGACATACTGTGTTTCATAGCAATGCTACACCTTCCTCCAAGACAGTTCCAAGACTGGACACTTTAAAAACAAACTATCTTCATGATCAAACATGTTTATTCCTACATACTTCATAACACAAGACACCATTTTTGTCCATTTGTTCATTTACTGGGAAATATAAACAAGCCAGTGTCCTGTATACTGGACACTGGATACCAGTGTGGCTCCTAAAATATAAAAAGTATGTACAATAACTAGGCCTGGGCGATATGTACCAAAAATTATATCATAATATTTTTAGCTGAATGGCGATACACAATATATATCTCGATCATTTTTTCTTCCCATAAGGTGATAACAACAAATCTTTTTATTTGGATCTTGTTTAAACAAACAAAGAGCATCTTTGTGCTGCTTTATTAAGAACAAACATTAGCATTACTTGCTTAAACTATAAAACTATGCAATCCTTTATAAATATAACAATAAAATTGGTCACTGCTCTGTGACATTCATCCCTGCTCTCAACCGACATCCTCAGCTTCTCTGCTACGGTGAAAGGGGTTGCTTTTCTGTGAAATCGATACACAAGTAACTGTTAGTTAATGTCATACTTACAGTACACGAGTGATACGTAACAGCGTTACAGGTATATTCATACGCTGACTTTTATTTACTTCAACTTATATTATTATACTTTGTATATTTTGTATATATTTTTATTATTTCTTTTTTGTTATCTTTATCTATTGGTGAATGGAGGAGCAGCAAAGTAAGAATTTCATTGTACAGTGTAACTGTCTGTTCTGCTGTACACATGACAATAAAACTCTTAAATCTTGAATCTTGAATCTTGACTGAATGTTAACCATGTCGCTAGCTAACTAGCTAATACGTGCTGGTACTGTGCTAACATTAGCTGAATCGTAACTGGCCTTCAGTGCTAACAGACAGTAAGAGCGTACTCACACTAGGCCCGGTTTGCTCGTTCCGTGCTGGGGCCCAGTTATCATTCATTAATAATATTTCATCAGACATGTTCTTTCCTGCATACTACATACATACAGAAACATTACTGAAACAAATACAGACGATTCAGTTACAGAGTGTGATTTGGTCTTTGGAGGTGGAGCATCTCTTTCACCAGCTGCCAGGTTTGTTTTTGTTCATAATGAGATAAAAAGAAAAGTCAATACAAACACTGAGTTCTGTAGAAACACATAAAAGTGAGTACAGTGATGTACCTGCTTCTACAGAGTTATAACACCTAGGGGAATATATATATATATACTGGACGTTGGTGAGTTTATGATTAGAAATATGCAAATTGTCTCAATTCAATTCGACTATATTGTTGTCATACTAATATGAGAATGTACAGTATAATGAAACACTGTCAGGCTACTTCTCCAGTGCAGCACTTTTAAGAAGTTAGAGTTCTTAAAAGTAAGTAAGAGGTAAATAAAGAATGTGACTGAAACTGGTGCAAAACAGCAGTCAGCATAAACATGTGGTAGAGCAATGGAAATGTAGTCCAGTGAATGTAGCCAAGTGTACATACTGGAGAGCTTTTGTCTAAAATTAGCATTTGATGTAATGTTATGCAGTGTCCTGTAATGTGACACTATATCCCCCTTAGTCACTTTAAAAATATATTCACGATTTTATATCATTTTATATAATTGTATATCATTTTCATCAAAAAACTAAATATGTTGAAAACAGTAGTTAGTAGCTGCTGTACCGGACCAACTTGTAGGGTGCTATGTGGCTTCCTAGTAGCAATGCTAACTCTGTGCCATCCTACTGCATTCACCAAAATATAATATATATATATATATATATATATATATATATATATATATATATATATATATATATATATATATATATATATATATATATATATATATATAGCAGTCGTGTTCAAACGGTGTAAAACAATGAAAATTGACAAAAATGGAGATAGATAGATAGATAGATAGATAGATAGATAGATAGATAGATAGATAGATAGATAGATAGATAGATAAAATAACTTACTCTCAAAATATTTAGGTAAAAGCCTCTGAATTTCTTTTTAAACAGTGGTTGTAGTTTTCCTAATACTTTTCCTACCTTCATCAGAAGGAGCTTTCACCTCACCTGGAGTGTCCAACTTTTGTCAGTGATATGAATCTTAAGGAAACCCCACATCAAGTAAAGATTTTGAGCCAATTTCAAGTTTAAACCTAGAACCATCCAAGCCTAGAACTGTTATGAACTTTTTAGTGTAAAGAAGCGAAAGCCAACGAGGTAACACAGCAATAAAGTAAGAGCCATAAAAGCAAAGCCATGAGTTCTATTTAGCGTCATGGTATGGACTGCATGATAAGACGTAAAAGAGAATTTATCCTTATAAAAGTGATATCAGTGATTCAATTCCAGCGCACTGATCAACTTAATTTGAATTTATTGTTCCATTAACTGGATTTTCAGGAACAAACCCTCACGTTTGGGGAGCGTATTTCAAATCCGACGCAGCCATTTTCCTCCGGAGGGGAAACCACATAACCATGGAGATGTGACGAGGTTGGATTTACTGCCATCTTCCTTTCACGCATGGCGTCCTAAACCAATCAGTATTTGGCTCTCCTCAATTCCACAGTGAAATTGTACCAAACCCAGGCGGCACTGGGGAGCTCACGGCGAACGGGGCCTGTCGAGACCGCGGTTGTCGTCTTGATTGTGTTAAACAGTGACGAATAATGTCCATATGCTCGCTCCTCATGCTGCATACAATGCTTGCATCGTGGGAAAGCGTTCTCCTCTCCCGCAACGGGGTGTTTTGAAGCCGCTCCCCGTGTTTCTCTCCCCTGATCAATTACTAAGATAATATAATGGAATGAAATTGATGAAGATGCAGAATATAATTAAAAAGGTGTGTTTACGTTCCCAGCTAATTAGAATCAATACAAAATGACTGGCTTTATGCTCCGGGAAGCCGACAGAGAGATGAAGTCAAAAGTTTGGGAGCATCGCTCCTCGCGCACGTAGCCGAGTCATCACCCTGCTGACGCCCAGGCTCATTGAGCTGAGCGACAACTAATCAGATTGCTGATCTGTGGCGCGTTAACTGATTGTGCCACGTCTACAGTCGCAAGCTGAGAAGACTTCAACACGCACTGAGCCAAATCTGTTAGGGTTGATTAAAAAACAGGAAGTAACACTTCCTATGAATCCTGTATTCACACTACTATATAAATGCATCTATAAGGCATTAACTATATAACATATAATTATGAATCAAAGCCCACCCTATCCCCTAAACTAGTACCTATAAGCTGATTCCACTGTAGGTAAGGTAGTAAATCACTGTATCTATAGTGACGTAGAACAACATTTGTGGAATTACAGTAAATTACAAATAAATAAACAAAATACAACATTATCTGTACATCTGTTTATTATTAGATGAATCAAATTAAATACCACTTTACAAACTAAACAAGATACTCCACATTACATGATACTGTTATCAGAAAACTTTTAAATTACACATGCAATGACTGGATTATATATAAATATAACAAAAAAAAAACATGTTGCTGAAGTGAAACATACAAAACAATGTATATTAATGTTTCCTGACTAGACAAGACTAAAATTAATGTTAGACAGTAAGGCTGTGTCCCAAACAGCACCTTCTGGAACATTACATACCGCACTACTGACAACACTTCTAACGCTGATGTCCTTTTATGTATTCATTCATTTACTTGCTAGATTTTTTTTATTGTATTTTTTACGCATTTAGTGTATTAGCAGTCTGCAGGTACCATAACATACTAGGTTATTTTTAACATTGCTATTCTCTGCTCTCATCACTGACCTCGCATTTAAAGCTGGTGCGAACGACCCCACGCTCCAGCGAGGCGAGAGTTCGGCTCAGCGAAGCTTCTGACTGCAGGATACTTCTGAACAGGCATCTCAACACAAGCCTTAACAACGTAAAAGACCCAGACCACCTAACACTGCTGAAACGCACTTTTAAAATAAACCTTTCTAAACAGGTTCCAGCTTTTTCTGTGGTTTCATTTTTGGGTGGGACAAATCTCCATTTTTCTGATTGGGTGGGACACGCATAAGATACCTGGTATTAGATAGGTAGATAGATAGATAGATAGATAGATAGATAGATAGATAGATAGATAGATAGATAGATAGATAGATAGATAGATAGATAGATAGATAGATAGATAGATAGATAGATAGATAGATAGATAGATAGATAGATAGTGCTGTGGAGATAGATAGATAGATAGATAGATAGATAGATAGATAGATAGATAGATGAATACAAACTATACACCCTGACTGAATGTAAAAAGGTAGTGCAGTAATAAATTAGGTAATGTGTAAGAGAAAAACGGGTATCAGTAGATATATTACAGTACTGGGATATTTATTACAAAATAAATAAATGTGCAAACTTAATTGTATTTAAGTAAATGTTAAATAGTGTTAAATAGTGTCCAGGAGTGCAAATGTACAGGATGTACATCAAAGTGTCAATAGTGTCTATGAGTGCTGACATAAGATGTCCAGTAAAGTGTCAATAGTGTCCGGGAGTGCAGATGTACAGTAATGTGATAACAGTACAAATAAAAATAAAAATAATCTGCAATTTGAACATAAGGGACGTGTTCCTCATCTGTCCTCCTCCCTCTATGATGTGGTGTGCAGGGGAGGCAGCATGAAAAAGAGAGATGAGGTGCGTCTGGACAAGCTGGTCAGCTTGGTCTGTAAGCCTTTATAATTGATTATAAGTATCTATAAGTAGATATAATTCAATGCATAACATTTTATAAAGAAAGAGAATATGACTTTATATGGTTAGGGTTCATAATGCATTATAATATCCACTCATTAAAACTCTGTAAACAAGAATGTGGTGATGCATTGCTAAAATAAAAAAGCACTTTAACATAACATTAATATCATTAATATGTATTATTTTAAGATTAATAATAATAATAATAATACCTTTGATATGCAATGTAAATTCGAATTTAACAAACTAGTAATTAGATATATATTATAATGCATTATAAAACCTGAAATTATGAAGTGATATACTTTTGCTTTACAATGTGTAGTTATTACTATTACTATTACTATTACTAATTATATACACATATGCATTGTATACTATTATAAGGGCTTATAAATGCAGTAATAAAGCATTATGAATACTGGATACTTAGGAAGTGTTACTAAACAGTAGAGTAGCATGATATTTTATATATTTACACAAACCTGACCTACAGCTCTGCATAAATGTTGTCTCAGTACACTTTAACCCACTTGTGTTTTAGCCCACAAAGCCCCCAGCCTGGGAGAAAAGTGATCTAGCTTGATTTAATGAAAGTACAACAATGTTCAACAAAGCAGGCTGGGGGTGAAGCGCCTCAGCGCCCCTTCTCTCTGTTTATGTATGTATGTAGTCACTGTTGGAAGGAAATCTTGTCTCTTCTGTTTTATTGCTTTTCATTTGACATCATTTGAAACTGCCAGCTGCCCTTTACACTGTGTCAACGTTTTATGAGAATATATAGAGACACCTCTACTCGGTTGTTCAACGACATCCATTGCTCAAAGATGGATAGAATTAAGCGCCATGTCATGCAGTCTCCATAAACACTGGCAGTGGAATGGGTTGTACTGAGAAGCACATATAGATACAGTGTACAGGTGCCTACTTCATAGGAAAGGCCAGGTCTTTACTTTTAATGTAAGTCAATGGAACCAGATTTATTTTGGAGCATTTCTGTCAACACCTAGACGATCCTGGTTGGTTGTCACAGGTATCTGGAACCATGCTGACTGCAGTGCATCCCACAGCTGCTGGAGGGCACGTTGGGAAGGGTACATAGAGCCAACACTGCCATCCAGCTGGTCCCACAGATGCTCAACTGAGTTCAAGTCTGAGGAATTAGGGATCCAGGGTAGTACTTGGACGTCTTACTCAACTCCTCCAACCAATGAGGGACATTTCTTGCCATTTCTTGAAGATCCCATGCGCCCCAGGGAAGACAATTAACATGTATGATGTATGTGATCTGCAAGAATGGATTGATAGCCGAATCAGTTGAGAGTGTCTTCCACATGGATGAGTGGGCCCAGGGAACTCCACCAACACAAAGCTAAAGATGACTCACATGAGTATTTAACTCTTTCTAGATTAAATGTGGGCAACATTCCATGTTGGATTTGAAGCTTGTAATAGAAATGAACATGAAATGTTTTATCTTGTTGTGTGTTGTAGGTTTACAGTGACTCGTTCTGGAAAGCATCTCACTGTTTTACATCTCCAACAAATAACTGGAACACAATGATCAGAGTACTGCTTGAATTTATAGTCATATTTAAGACTTCCAGGAATGCTTACAGTGACATTTCTTCTTACAGCAGTGTACATCAAACTCCTAAAACGTATTATTTGAAACCTATTCATTTGAAATTTACACCTTACTTACCCATAGCCTAGACATCTTGTTCTTTCCAAACTGACAAACAAACTGACAAACAGTATCCATTAAAACCAAATCGCAATGAAATAATAACTTACAAACACAATCATGTCACTGATGGAACGGCTGCAATTCAAACCTTCGACAGAATGTCTTGACAAACTACATCACCTACGACTTCTAAGGGTTAACACGGAAAGCTTTTATTCTCTTGTCATCACATCCGCACAGTACTTTCGCAAAAGCCATTGCCCTTTAGCTTTTGTCCTTTTCTACTCAAAGTCATTAATTATATTAATCACTGGGGCTTCATTAATGTAAATGACTCTGTAGTAGTAGAGCACGGGAGAATGAGCAGGGAATGGATGGGTGCGCATGATGAAGAGTTGTGATTTAGAGCAGATTCATGGCGTCTGCTTTACACACTCCACAGTGTGCGGCGTATGCCAGGAACATGGAGAATAAGCTTGACTTTGAGCAGAGCTGTGGCTAATGTACATCTGGGCATGGGTCAGCGCAATTGCCGGAAGTGAATGCTGTGGGCTAAGAATAGGAGAGGAAATTACATATCCATCTCAAGGGCATGAGCTTTCTGTCACATACAGCTGCCCTTACAGACACGACGTAAGTACAGCCCGACCAACTCTGTGACCTAGAACCCTGCAGAAGGCATTATCATGACAGATGGTCTAGTGTAATAGTGTTATGCAGGGTGAGGCAAAAGTCTCAGAATACCCTTTTATTTTAGAAACGAAAGAGAAAATAACATATCTGAATACCCAAGTAATAAGCAAGTATTGGGTGAGGGGGCCTATCTTTTAGGCTATGTCCCGAAACTGGCCGCAATATTGGAACAATGGCCAATTTTGATGAGGGAGATCGGATGGGTGAATAACAAAGGCCAAGCTAGCTCTTGAGGGTGTCCTGCTCAGTCTAGTGGCGCACTCCTCATTTCACCCGTTAGTTCTTCTTCTCCTGTTTATTGACTTAGGACATGGAACTCTCTAAAGGTAGAAGGGCCTAAAGTACGGTAGTAATGCTTAACAGGTGTCGGACAGTGCTTTTCCTTGACTTCCTTTTCAAACCACGCGGTCGTAAGATCGTTGATGGGGGAAGCCATTGTATATTCCAAAACCTAAACCAGAACTAACTCTGTCTCTTTTCTCTTTCCTAGGAAATAACCGCACACCTGTCCCACCGAATACTGTAAAGGACTAACCACCAGGGCCCCCCTATCACCTGGCACCAACTAGTTCTCCTCTCCATTGGTGCCATTTTCTCCATCCTTGACTGCATCACTGTGTCATCCACCTGATGTAGCACCTGTACAGCTTCTAAAGCTTTTACCTTCAGACTCAGCTTTAGTTTATAAACTGTAAATACTGTTTGACCAGAGGAGGATGGGTCTCCCCTTGTGAGTCTGGTTCCTCCCAAGGTTTCTTCCTCCAGTTGAGGGAGTTGTTCTTGACACTGTTGCCTCTGGCTTACTCACAAGGGATAAACAGCTGTGATTTCATGTTTTTTATGCTTTTAAAATTCCTGTAAAGCTGCTTTGTGACAACATTGTTGTAAAAAGGGCTATACAAATAAACTTGACAATTTTTCTCTTAGAAATCAATTGATGCAATCAAATTTGCAATGTCTCTTGTGAACACAGAATTGAAGGCGCAGTTCAGCACCATGGACAGCACACCGAACAAGTTGTGCAATGTGGTTCTTGTTGCAACTTTCTATGCCGATAACATTTGAACCATAAGAGATATTGCAAATCTGATCACATCAATCGATTTCTGCAACAATTAGGGTCTTCTTTGATCTGCTACATGACCACCTTCCCATTGGAAAAACTTGCCCTTGATCCAATAGGGCAGCGTTCTAGATGGCGGCCATGTTGAGGACACATACCCCATTACTTGCTGGGGTACTGGCACTGCAGCAAAAACCCAGAAAATATACAACAACAATATTGCATTGTCTACAACATCAGTTCGAAATCTCCCCTCGATGTTCAACTGGGTTGAGATTTGGCCCCATTGGTAGCTTTATGTTCCCATGTCCTAAGGACTCTGTTCGGACTCTGCCCAGAGTACATAACATTTGTTGTCATTATGACAAAGCATGAGTCATCTGACCATTTCACTTTGCATCACATCTTTGTAGACCAGTACCAATGCTGACCTCTCACAAAATGCTGCCCTTCTATGGTATGCAACCTTGCAGTTCTGGATGGGATGTTCTTGCTGACTTAATCTGATCATGCCCTGTATTGAGATTCTCACATAAAGAACAGATGCTCTTCAGACAAATCACACTAATGTATGAGCAACACAATCATTGAACATGCATGTTTGCCCACAGTTTTCAATCCTACATACTGAAGTCTTTCCCGCAACTGAGTCAGTTAATCAGTCTTTGTGATGTTTCCAGTTTCAAGGTCACCTAGGGATGTTTTCCTTTTGCCATCTTGATCCAAAGTCAAGGTCAGCTGGGCCTACTCAGCATTTTCATACATGCCACAGAGAATAGTAGAAGTTAGATTTAAGTTTAATAGTGCTTAACAGCTTAATCTTTAATTTAACCCTGGCTGGTAACAATTGTAAACCTTAATAAGGTGTAATTATTAAGACACGACGTAAAAAATCACAAAAAGTAACAGATTCACTTGATTTTCTGTAAAATCCTGCTGCACGTACGTCTCCATTGTTGTAACTACTGACGTGCTCAGCAGGTAGTGACGTCAAATGGTTGCAGTAACCGGCTGTCACGCTTGAGCACAGCTAGCTAAACATGCTACTGTTTAGCCTATACAGTTTGAGCCAGAACGCAACGTTTCTGACATCGGTGGCGAACACACACCAAGTTAGTCAAAATAATGATGAACAGAGAGGCGTGGAGGAGAGAGTGGACACAGTGCTGGAGTTGTTGTGAAACTGTGTGTTGGTGTTGACGGAGAAGGAGAGTGTCTGTTAAAGGAGCTCCGCTTTCTAGCAGGAAACATTCACAAGTTTCTCTTAGCTTCACACTCCTTTATTAGTGAAGTAGTATGTTCACTACTAAGACTGTACTTTCACGTTCAGGATCCACAAACGAGGGAGAAGCAGCTGACGCTAACGCTGGACTTCCTGTGTGGGGAAACTGTGGCACTGCATTGTGTTTTAGTCTACGCTTAAAACCAACAGCCTCCGTCAAGTCTCTCACCAGTGGTGGTCTACTGAACCACTCAAACTCATCCAGACTGAAGTGAGGAGAGCAGAGCGGGGGTCTTTGGGTAGCTGTGTTGGTCCACACGCTGCTTCACTAACTATTCTCCTTGTTTATGTTTGTGAAAGCTGTTTAGACTAATATCAGTCTTCCCACTGCCTTTCACTGAAATAACATCAACAACACAATGTACATGGTTTACTTTAACTATTATTCACTTCTTCCAACCGCAGTCAAGTTTAGCATGCTGCAACCATTTGACGTCATCTACCCAGCATGCATTGTGCATCAGAAATAATGTCTGTGTCCATATGTCAAAACATTTTATATAAAAGAGTTAATTTATAAATAAATCTGCTACTTTTGTGATTTTTTACAAACATGTATAAACAAGTTAGAGTCATTACACCATATTAATGCTCACAAGCATTAACAGCCAGGGTTCCCTTTAATCTGAAAGACTCTACACTCGTTATATAGTTCATTAACGACACACAGTACTGCTGCACTGAAATTATCTTCAGGTAACTGACATTGATCGGTGGTCTATTAAATATCAGAAGAAACAGGCACATAAGCACCCAGACTATAAACTCTCCAGCACTACGTCTGCGATGAAGACAAAACCAATCTAGCGCGTGATCACAACCTTGCCCAGAGAGCACGCGTCCCCCGAGAAGATTTGTGCGCTTGTTAAGGCTCTTGCCGCATTGACGATCAAAGTCACGCCACACTTGTTAAAGCCTTTCTCAGTGACACCGACTCAATACTTATCGAAGGAGGCCAGAAAACCTAGCCAATTTTCCCTCTCGCCCAGCTACGGTCAATCGGCATCCGCCCCGCGCCTCTCGCTTTGCAGCAGTGGTGTCCTTATCCTTAATTTGGCATTTGAAATAAAACATGAGCAGCCCTAGGCATGCTGACAGCGCGCGAGAGCGGACAGACCACAAACGGCTCGGCCTAATGCTGCAAACCGCTGCTCTGCAAAGCATGAAGAAATGAGTGTGTGTGTGTGTAGGGGGGGAATCCAATCCAAAGCTTCCTAAATGGGTCTGATGCAAGTGTGTCAGGAACATTGCAGCGATGCGAGAAAAGGCTCACCAGAACAGGAGCATATTCTGTTTCAGCATTTCAACATATTAGTGAAAGGCCAAGAGCATACCGCTTAAAATGATCACTTGATATCTATGAAATCTCTCTTTATAGGCATGAAGATGGGTTTTTATTAGCGTAAGTATACAGCCGCTGCTATTTTAAAAAGCTACAGAAATGATGGTGTGTTCTCTCTCGGACCCCTACCTTGTTTATCCACTTGCTCTCCATTAACTTGAGCTTCCATCTTTCTTACACTTTCACTTTGCTGTACGCCACAGAGCTCCAGTCAAGCTTCTACTGTCTACGGGGCCTAGGGATGTTCTATAACCCTGGCTGCAGAGAGGAGTGGGGTTGGTATTGGTAGCTGTATGTCCCCACACCCCAGGGACTTTGTTAGGACTCTGCCCGGAGCTTATAAGATCACCAGGACATTGTGACCCATGAGAGAGGGGCAGTGTAGCATCACACGTTTGGCTTAAGTGAGGCTGATGAGAAAGGACAGAATTTAGTTTAGAGAGACTGTAACTCTTTTGTTTTTGTTGCAGAAAAAGCCCATAAAATACTTGTAATATGATAGACTCATGCAGCTTCACTGGTTTCAAATAATTAGTAAGAGAAATGAAACTGTAAATGGAGGAATACATTTTAGCTGGTGATTAATTGAGCTGTAGATTATTCTACAATAACTGAAAAAGCTGTGTGGCGTTAAGAAGTTATTAGAAGTTATTTATAACTTACACACATATAACACACAACCTTAAGTGTTCAATTGCTTTTATATAACAATTTTTACAAAAGAAAGAAAGAAAATAAATCATAGAAACCCCTAAATTCATACTAAATATGCCTTTTATTGATAAAATTAGTTAGTTCACAAAAACCTTCTAGTCTTCCTTAACACTGCAGGATTCAAAGGGCATATAGTTTATGTAACGCTACCAACTAACATTAGTTTGGAATAATTTGAAGGTCAAATACAAATACAAAACAACTAGCAGCTTGTGTACATAAAACTTGCCCTTACTGGCAATACGTCACTCGTTACTTGGCAACGCATCAGAAAAAGCCATGCTGTTATCATAAATATCAGCAGAGTTGGGATGCTTCTCATCCAATCACATTGTCAAATTGATGATCAAATACATTAGATTATCATACAATACATTCCAGTTATTTTTAAAACACTTAAAATATTGAGTGAAATATGCAACAGAGCCCTCTGGTGTCTAGTTTTGGTTGCGTATTGTAAAGCAATGTGCAGCTATAATTATTATATATATATATATATATATATATATATATATATATATATATATATATATATATATATATTTTTTTTTTTTTTTTTTTTTTTTTTTTTTTTTTTTTTTTTTTTTTGCTTTCTCCAAGATTGCACGCCAATCTACTGAACTTCTGCTCAACCGACAGACACCGTTTCACATACACTGACTCGGGGCAAACCCCCGACCACAACTGTAGTGTTGGTTTGATCTACACTCATCTGTTTGTTGCTTTTTTCCATCCCTCTTTTTTCCCCATAGAGTCCTATTCATTTTCAATCGCATCCCAAACCTCATGCTTTTATTATTTCACCTACAGCCTCCAAACTGCATGTACTTACTCAGAACAGGTCTCCAAGCACTAATCCACAGACATACTGACCCGCACGTGTCTATTTGTTGTTTATTTATCCCTTGTTCCTCCCATAGGGTCCCATTCATTTTTGACTGAACCCAAACATCATGGTTTTGTTCAACCATCAATCACCAAACTGCCTTTACTCACTCAGAGCAGATCCCCAACAATCTAATGCACAGACATACTGACCCGCACTCCTCTATTCGTCGTTTATGCACAACCATCCCTCATTTCCTTCAGAAATAAAGGTTCTTAAATGATCCAGGTTACTTTTTTTGGTTCTGGTCTTAGATGTACAGTTCTAAAAAGGGGGTACCATCTTTCCATCATCTTTAAAACTTAACTCATATTTGGATAATCAAAACGTGATTCTTCAATGGCATCACTCCAAAGAACCCTTTTGTCTCCTCTTTTATTTTAGAGTGCAGGTTTACAATTGCAGATGGCAGCCCATCTGTTGTCATGCACAATTTATTCATCTAGCTGTTTGTTCCATTTATGTAGCACCTTCCTCTTAACCAAGGTTGCTTTTCAGCGTACGCGTACACTAAATAAAATCCAGCAGACAGGTTTGCGAAAACAGCAAGAAAGAGAGAGATGTTCAATCAGGATTTGAAAGATGGAATGTCAGAGCAGTCTTTAACAGAGTCTTGCAAAGTGTGGAGGCCATAGCACTCAACGACCCGCCATCCAGGCGAGCTTGGCATGTGGTAATGAAAGCAGTTTTCTGTGAGAGAATCTAAGAAGAAGGAGAAACTCAAAATAAATAAATAAGCATTTGACAGAAATATAAACAGAATTTAGTCATTTGTCCAGAGCGACGGGCAGGCAAATGGTGTTAGGGGTCTTGCCCAAAGCCTGTTATTGGTATAGCATGGTGTGCTTATCTGTAGCAGGAACCTGAGCCCCAGTCTGCTGTGTGGTAGGCAGTGGTATTATCCATTATGCCATCAGCCACTTCCTAGCAGTCTGTTGGTGCACAATTTGTGTTAGCCACCCCCTATCTCATTCATCATTGGCCAGTTTCTAACCACAGGACCTGCACTAAGCAGATTATGTGTGTGGTGGACCATTCTTATTAGTGACACTGGTGTAGGTATAGTGTGCTTTAGGCCACCACTTCTTCAGATCTGAGGCCAAAGTAGGTTTATTGTTCCTCTTTATCAAACATGAAAGCCTTAAAGTTGCCATACAATGCATTTACTCTACTTTTTAAATTGATCTCTGATGTTCTACATAGAAGGCATAGAAGGTATGACTTTGTAAATCCAGATGCTGATTTACATTTCAATTAACACTCTATGATTTGGTCCTAGAATTAAACGAGCTGTTTCTCTTTTTGGTGAGCTCATGAATAATTCAATGAGCTCTTCTCTGATTGGCTGGTTTATAGTGAGACACCGCACATATCACATAGAAGCAACTTGTCGAAATAAAGTCAGACAGGAAAGTTAAATTAACCTCCATGTAAACTAGTTCAGTCCTTATTCTATTTAGTTAACTATGTCAGTGTCTTGGAGCTGCTAGTATCTAACGTTACCTATACTAGCTACTCGCTTTCATCTGGACATCAAACACAAAGTAAATGAAAGTTCTTACTGTGAAACTTTCAGTTTAAAATGATCTGCTTCAACCAGAACACAGTGATATACTCACACAGCATGGCTGCTACTTACAGGTTACTGTTGGGGTTGAGATGCTAATAAAGGTGCAACTGCTCCTAACTTCCTATTCTCCAGCTTGTTTTGCCCATTAGATCTTGTATGGTTTGAGGAGACACTTTCTTTCCATTTTTAATACTTTTCTTTACTTCAGGTTTGGAAATTCCCTTTTCATTTCTATTAAGCAAGTGGATTACGGATATCTAATATATCTAATCCCCTAAATTAATACATCTTAATGAATAATTTTATACTCGTAAAGAGGTTTTTAACTGGAGATGAAAAGAACGGATGCTGGTTTTCTGGCTTTTGCGCAGTACTGTAGGTGTTTTCAGCGATGTGGCCAGTGAGAGTATAGCACTAGCCTCTGATGAATTATGAATAAAGCCACATGAATAATTTGATGAGCTCTTCTCTGATTGGCTGGTTTACAGTAAGACACAACAAAGATCAGTGTCAGTGTCTTGGAGCTGCTAGTATCTAACGTTACCTATACTAGCTACTCGCTTTCATCTGGACATCAAACACAAAGTAAATGAAAGATCTCACTGTGAAACGTGTAGTTTAAGATGATCTGCTTCAACCAACCAACAGTGATACACACACAGTATGGCTGCTACTTACAGGTTACTGTTGGGGGTTATGATGCTAATAAAGGTGCAACTGCTCCTAACTTCCTATTCTCCAGCTTGTTTTGCCCATTAGATCTTGTATGGTGTTAGGAGCCAATTTCTTTCCATTTTTAATCATTTTCTTCACTCCAGTTTTGGAAATTCCCTTTTCATTTCTATTAAGCAAGTGGATTACGGATATCTAATACATCTAATCCCCTAAATTAATACATCTAAATGAATAAAGAGGTTTTTAACTGGAGATGAAAAGAACGGATGCTGGTTTTCTGGCTTTTGCGCAGTACTGTAGGTGTTTCCAGCGATGTGGCCAGTGAGAGTATAGCACTAGCCTCTGATGAATTATGAATAAAGACACATTGGAAATCATTACAGAATGGCAGTCAGTGAAAGGCTCTTGTGTTGTCTTGGTTAGACGCCTCACACCCCACATGATTGCTACATGATTTGTAGCACGGCTTCGTGTGTTTTATGCTACGCGGCGCTGCTGATCGAGGCTGGGCCCTGAGGGGGGACTTTAGAGCTTCTGGATGTGTGGTGGCGATAATAAGGCAGGCGAGTGTGAGTGTGTGTATGTGTGTGTGTGTGTGTGTGTTTAGAAAGCAGGCCAGTAAAAGCGAAGCAGAGGAGGCACATAGCCGCAAAGGGTGGGCTCAAGTGTTATGCCCTCAACCTGTGAAAGAAATTATTAGTGGGAGCTAATTAAAACTCACATGCACACTCGTCTTGCTGTGATGTCGTGTGCTGGGTTCGCATCTACAAGGTAAAACATTTACTCTCCACAGGGATGGTGGACTGGGGCGAGAGCACACAAGACCAGCAGTGAGGACATATTGCTATGACATGCTATTACAGCTGTACCCAACTCTTTTTTTTAAAAAATATAATCAAGCAATTAGAAACTCCATCAGCATGTGATTCAGTGATGATCTCGATCACATTAACATAGTCACATGTGAACATATCGTCACAGTCCAATGAATGTTATTTTCCAAGAACCATCATAAGTTCTAACTTGTGTTGTGATTCAGTGGTGTATCCTGTATACTAGCCTAGTATCAGCAACTGAAACACCAAAACATAACACATACTGTTCAGTATATTTACTGTTTACATGTTATTCTTTCTCTGCCCTGCTTTACTTTCTGACTGCTGCTTCTCACTTCGTACCTCGCCTGTGTGCGCGCCACACTCCAGAATATGCACAGATCTGATTGGCTGAGGAGCCTTTGGTGATCTTACAACGCACGCGATTGGTCCCGTATACTGTAAAGACAAGAAAAGCTCCGCCTCTTAAAATAATTCTAACGCTTAACATTAAAAAAAATCATTAATTAAATCAATCTTAATAGTTTATCGGTTTGGGTCCGCATTGGATACCTTTGCTCTAGACCAACAGTACACGATTGAAGTGCCCTTGAGCAAGACGCCGAACCCCTAACTGTCTCCAGGCGTTGTAGATAGGGCCTCCCACCACTCGGGGCAGTGGTGCTCACTGCCCCCTACTGAGTGTGTGTTCACTAGTGTGTGTGTATACATGTGAGTGTTTTACTGCTAATGTGGGGGTGAAATTCTGCTGTGTGGTTCTAAATTCTAATTATTTTAACAAGTTATATACAGTCCTGTGATGGCATTCAAAACCCAGAGGGAGGACAATAAGAGGAAAACAGAATAGGAATAGGAAATGGAGGGGGAGGAGCCAACATTATGAAAGAAAGGTAGAAACAGAAAATCACAGTATAGCGTCTCCAAGGTGGCAACTTTACAGTGAAGGGTATTCTTTTAATGTAAGTCAATGGAACCAGAATTGGAATCCAGGTTATTGGAGCATTTCTATTGGTCCATTTGTTACGAAACTGTCACACAATATAAAGGACAGCTGCTGTTTTGGAATATACAAAAGATATGAAGACACATGCTTTTCATTGGTCAGTGGCAAAAGGTTAGGCATGATCCTGATGTTATGAAGCATGATTGTAACTGAACTGAAGTTTTAGCTCCTATTGAGGCAGCGGATAGAAGAACTACCAAGAAAATAAACATACACTTGTTTGTTAGTGGCTGGTCGATCTCGATACTGAGGAGCTCCACAATGTCTGCGGTTTGGATTTATTTGACTGTTCTATGGATTAACTAGCTACAAACATTCAACTCTATTGCATCTCTTTATTAACATTACGGCTGTGTACTTAAATCTATCACCGGTGCTCACGCACTAATCAACTCATTCATACCTATTTACTAGTTTTCCATTCTGGTTCCATGCTGCACCAGTCATTTAAGGTGGAACGGGAAACCTGGAAGACTGATAAGCTTTATGATAATATGATTCACACTACCGCTCAAAAGTTTGGGATCACAGTGAAATGTTCTTGTTTTCAATGGAGTATCTTCCTTCCTTAACACAACAATGGACTGACGCCTCTCTAAAGAAAGTTGTTTCTTTCTGGACATTTTGAGTCGGTCAGCAAGCCATCAACTGCTGATCTTCAGATACTAAACTAACCTAGAATGTTGTTCTCCCTTTTATTCTCACTTATTAGTAGAATGTTTTTCAGCTGTGCATCACAATTGAGCAAGAGTGTCCTGACAACCAATTAGTCCAATAACATCCTTAACTTGGATTGGCGGCCGTACCAGGAGATTTAGACAGAGGACTGAGAATTACTGATAATAGGACTATATGCAAAATAAGCCTCTATACAAAAATAGTCTTTAATACAAACATTTTTGTTCTTTAAAAATCATCTGATACACTTACATTAATTGTGAAATGGACAATATTGTTTGTGAATTGCATGAAAATTGCATGAAATGAAATTCTAAAGTGATCCTAAACTTTTGAGCGGTAGTGTATATGAAAGTATATGAATGTATTATGTCCACAGCCCAAAAAAGAAGACTGGATGTCGTCAGACTGCAGCTTGCTGCACATTTTCACTGAAACATGACTGATACAGCTCTGACTCAGCGTTTAGCTGGATGGACTAAACATAGCGTGTCCTTATTTGTTTCTATTGGCGTGAAGGTTATGACCAAACTTGTACTTTAGGAGGAATTTCAAACAGAGGAACCCGTATACCAGCATAGACATTCTTGTATATGGAGATAGAAAATCCAGCAGCACACAGAGAGCTCTGATTCCACATACTATTCTATTTTAGCAGCTACACTGGAGAAGGTTTTAATGAGACAAAGACCAAAGACGAGGTGTGCCGCTGACGAGGTGTCAGGCAGGACAGGGTTAAGCGGGCTGGGTGAGGAGAGGGTGCTTTTCCAGGCCTGTTTATAGATTATTCTCACAGCGCTGCAGAGACGGACGCTGGAGTGTGAGATGAATGCGGTTTAGACTCTGGGGCTCTACGGAGGAACACGTGGATTTACAGGGTTATAGAGCAGGTTATTCAGCACAATGAGGGCTTAGGAAAGAGAGAGAGAGAGAGAGAGAGAGAGAGGGAGAGAAGGAGGGAGGGAGGGGTTAGAGAGGGAAGGAGAAACAGAGATAGAGGAGAGGAAGAGAAAGGATGGGGAGAGAGGGGGAATGAGAGAGTATGAAGAGATACAGCAATAGAGAGAACAATAAAGAAAGAGGAAAGGAGACGCAGAAAAGGACAGAGAGAGGAGAAAAGGGGGAGAGAAATAAATAGAAGAAAAAAGGAGAGAAATTACGAGGAGGAAATAATGGAGAGGGACTGAGAAAGAAAGAATTAAAAAAATAGGAAGGAAGAGATACACAGAGAGAGAGGGGGGATATAGAGAGAGAGGAGAAGGGAGGGAAAGATAAAGAAGAGGAAAGGACAGAAAGAGAGGAACAAGAAATAAAGAGAGGAAAGGAACGAGGGGAGGAGAATAGAGAGAGGGTAAAAGAGAGGGGGATTAAGGAATGAGGGGATGGAAGGAAAGACGCAGAGCAGGGGGAGAGGAATAGAAAGAGAATTAGGACGGGATAGATACAGAGAGGAGGGAGAGAGATATAGACTACCATGGAAGGAAAAAAGGGAGAGAGAAAAAAAGAGAGTGTGGGTGGAGATACGAAATAGGAAAGGACGAGAGAAAGAGACAGAGGATAGAGAGATGGATAGAGAGAAAAAGAGAGAGAAAAAAGAATGGGAGGGAAAGAGAAAAAGATAATGTGAGGAAAGAGAGATAGGAGAGGGAAAGAGAAAGAAAGATATAGGAAAGCAAAGAGAAAGAGAGAGAGAGATGGAGAAGAGGAAGAAAAAGGACGGGGAGAGAGGGGGAATGAGAGAGGATGAAGAGATATGGCGATGGAGAGAACAATAAAGGGAAGAAAGAGAGATCGGAGAGGGAAAGAGAAAAAAAGAAACTGGAAAGAAGGGAGAGAGCGAAAGGGAGAGAGAGAGGGTAGAGGGAAAAAAACGATATTGGGAAGGGAAAGAGAAAAAAGAAATAGGAAAGAAGGGAGAGAGAGAGAGAGAGAGAGAGAGAGAGAGAGAGAGAGAGAGAGAGAGAGAGAGAGAGATTGGAAACGTGTGGTGAGTGATGATAGTCTAGAGACACTGAACCACCATAGTGGTGTAATAATGATATCTCTCTCTCCTCTCATTCTCTCTCTCTCTCTCTCCTCTTTTTCTTTCTCTCATCTAATTCTCTCTCTCTTTGCTCTTCATCTCTCTCCTCTCATTCTCTCTCTCTATTTTCTCTAGTTCTCTTGCTCTCTCTCTCCTTTCATTCTCCCTCTTTCGCCTCTTTCTCTCTTTCTCTCTCGTGTCATTCTCTCTCTCTTTCTTTTCTCTCATTCTCTCACTCTCTCCTTTCATTCTCCCTCTCTCGCCTCTTTCTCTCTTTCTCTCTCATGTCATTCTCTCTCTCTTTCTTTTCTCTCGTTCTCTCACTCTCTCCTTTCATTCTCTCTCTCTCCTCTCATTCTCTCGTCTCATTCTCTCTCTCTTTTCTCCAGCTCTCTCTCTCCTTTCATTCTCTGCCTCTCTCCCCTCATTCCCTCTTTCTCTTTCTTTTCTCTAGTTATTTTTCTGTTTTCATTCTCTTTCTCTCCTGTCCTTCTGCCTCTCTCTCCTCTTTTTGTCTCTCTCTCCTTTTATTCTCTCTCTCTTTTCTCTTGTTCTCGCTGTCCTCTCATTTTCTCTCTCGTGCTTTGCCCCCTTTTCTTTGTACACCTGTATATACAGAGTTGAAGGTAAAGGTTTTGGAGCCCCAGTCAAATTACATTTTGTTTTTTAAAGTAAAAATAAATGAACAAATTCTCCTTAAAGATAATATGATGTAATGTTAACATTATTGTTGTACAAGTAACACAAAAAATAAGTGTGGACGAGCGAGAGCACAGAGATGGACGCTGCAGCCGTCATAAGTGAAGATTAACACACTCTAGAATGTGGAAGGTGAGCCCTTGCATCTGCCTGTATCTGTGAATGACCAGTGGTTGTTACACGGTGAATAAAAGCTCTTCATGCTGCATCACGCGTTATTCCAGACCTCATAGCAGCGTCACCCGATTATCCCTGCAGAGCTTTATCTGTGTATCTGTGGAGAAAGGCAGATAGACATTCTATAATCTTTTATTGTTGTTGTACAATATTTGAATTATCTCGAACAACAAGACTTTTAACATCCATCTGCTGCCAAACAATCAACATCCCGTCCGTTTCACAGCTGCGGTTGATGTCCAAGCTTGAGGAAAATCAAACTCTAGGCGGAGTTGCGGAGCTGCTGCGGCTTTATTGAAAACAATGGAATATAAAGGCAATAACTTTTTAAATATATGGGTTACAGGTTGTTTTCTCTCATGAGATTCCGACAACGTTCGATATCCAGATGGAGGCAGTGAGCGAAAAACAGAATAGAGGAGATAGAGGAGAGGAGCTCGTGCTGGTTTAGACTATATTACGAGAGTAAGATACAAACAGTCGATGTCCAAAGAAAAACAAGCATCTTCAAAACTTTACAGGAGAGGACAAAAACTGGCTTTACTTTTAATGCAAGTCAATAGAACCAGAATTCTTTTAGAGCTATTTTGGAGCATTTCTATTGGTCCATTCATCATGAAATCTTCACAATCTAAAGAGCAGCTGCTGCGTTCAAACGATGTAGAGAAACAAAAATCCATAAAAATGGATACATCTACTTTTATTGGACAGCGACGATATGTCGGAAGCTTATTGATGTTAATGTTATGAGGAGCGATTGTAATTGAACTGAAAGATGAGCTGCTATCAAGACAGCAGATATAAAAAGTACCAAGAATACAAACAAGTGGTTAGTGGTTGGTCGATCTTGACACCAAGGACCTCCAAAATGACTATGGTTTGGTTTTCTTTTACTGTCCTCTGGATTAACCAGCAACTAACATTCATCTCTGAGACGCCTCTAGACTTTAATGTTATGGCTGTTTACTTAGCATGAAGATAAAAAGGTTTCAAATCTATCACCAGTGTTCACCCACAGATCAACTGTACACAATACAATACTCACTCCTACCAGCTGTCCTGTTCCACCTTAAATAGTGCACCAGTTAGCCAAGATTCCGTCACCTGAGGCACCGTTTAAGGTGGAACGGGAAAACTGGTCAATAAACTGACTTCAGTGAGTATTGTATAGTGAACAGTTGGGCTGTGGGTGCTGTGACTGTTCACTGGTGACAGATTTACATTGAATTTACATTGAAAGTAAAGACAGTTTTTGCTCTCTCCTGTGAAGTTACTATTTTAGAGATACTTGTTTTTCATTGGACAGTAATGACACACATACATACATATATACATATTAGGGGTGTGTTTAAAAAATCGATTTTTCGATTCAAATCGATCTTCGTTTGAATAATCTGATATATTTTTTGCGCAACGAGATCTGGCTGGGGGTGCACATCAGTTAAGCATGGCTGGAGTGAAGGCGCCCCAGAACTTGAAAGCAGATGTCTGGCTACATGTTGGATTCAGAAACCAGGACGGTATATAAACATATAAACACTAATGTTTTTAGTAATGGTAGGTTGAGTGTTACTGGTACATTTACCACATTAGTTCTCTGAAAATCTCTTTTCATATTCAAACAAAACATATTATTGTAACTGAAATATCCCTAAACGAATCGATATTGACTTGAATCGAATTGAATCGGAAATTGAATTGAATTGGGACCTTGTAAATCGGGATCGAATCGATCCGGGAAATGAGTGGCAATACCAGCCCTAACCAGCTCTAATATATATATATATATATATATATATATATATATATATATATATATATATATATATATATATATATATATATATATATGTATGTGTGTGTGTGTGTGTGTGTGTGTGTGGGTGAGAGTGTTTTCCTACCTTAGCTGGCTTTATTAACAATATCAAACAACCAAAGCACTGCTGAATATGATGTTATCATATTTGTGATGTCGTGGATGACTGGGATGTCATTCAAATACTATCCCTTATTAATATTTCTAATATCATAACTCGCACCTCTTGATCTCTCTTTTCCTCCTTCCTTCTTACATATTCCCTCCTTTTCTATCTGCCTGTCATCTTTCTCTCTCTCTCTCTCGTACTCGCTAACTCACTCTCTCTCTTGTCCTTGGCCAGCAGCTGAAACAGTGACAGTATGCTAAAGCACATACACACTGGAATCAAAAATCTCTATGGTATCTTTCTGGAACCACCTCTGATATGAGCCTGACAGCCAGGCCCTTGCGGCCTGATAAGAAGAGAATAATGTTCATAAAATATCAGAATGTTGTCAAAAGAAGCCCCGCAAATATATATATATATATTGTTCTCCAATAGTCTGTTTATTACACCAGCTTTATATCGAGCTGGTGTTCAATAACCTCTTTTGTGGTGATCAATCAAAATTGTCTCTCTCTCTTTTATCAGATCACCCCGCTATAACCTCCTTACACCTGGGGCTCTGCAAGGACGCCTAGTTACCAAAACATTTAATTTGATTAATTAAATGCTTCAACTGAGACCCGCTTGTCAAACATGGCTTGAATCTGCGGCCTAAGCGGACAGACTATTGACTCATACGAGTCCCTGTGGTAAGCCGTGCTAGTTAGGTAATCATTTAGCAGTCGCAATGAAGCAAAGGTGTCTGTTCCAATACATTTCTTAACAATGACGCATATTAAAAGATGAATGCAAGTCTGTCCTTCCCAAGGAGTGTTCATTCAATCACCTTAATTAAAGTTTTTCTAAAAGAGGTCTGCTAGACACGTTTAATTAAAGACATTTGGCACGTTTGTTTAAAGCTGCTGTTTTCACAAAAGAGTCGTGCACGAGGTATTAACTAGTGGTTAACTGTTTTCTTGCTGCTGTCCTTTTCCATGAACAAGTTTTTTCTGTTTCTATTTAGTTATAGGCTATTTTCAACCTACACTAGACTGGCTATAACACTCACTCGCCTATTCAAATCACTGAATTCAGGTGTTCCACTCACTTCCATGGCAACCGGTGTATAAAACCAACCAGTGTGGTACTATGATAGGATGCCACCTGTGTAACAAGTCCAGTCATGAAATTTCCTCACTACTAAATATTCCACAGTCGACTGTCAGTGGTATTAAAACAATGTGAAAGCGATTGGGAACAAAAGCAGGGATTATGGTGTGGGGTTGCTTTTCCTTAGTTGGGCTCAGCCCCTTAGTTCCAGTGAAAGAAACTCTTAATGCTTAAGCAAACCAAGAGATTTTGAACAATTTCACGCTCCCAACTTTGTAGGGACAGTTTGGGTATGGCCCCTTCCTGTTCCAACATGACTGCCCACCAGTGCCCAAAGCAATTTCCATAAAGACATGGATGAGCAAGTTTGGTGTGGAAGAACTTGACTGGCCTGCACAGAGTCCTGACCTCAACCCGATAGAACACCTTTGGGATAAATTAGAGCGAAGACTGTTAACCAACATCAGTATCTGACCTCACAAAGGTGCTCAGAATAGTCCAAAATTCCCATAAACACACTCCTAAACCGCGTGGAAAGCCTTCCCAGAAGAGTTGACGGTGTTATAGCAGGTATAGAAGGTATAGAAGGTGTCATGTTAAACCCTATGGAATAACAATGGGATGTGACTCATATGCTTGTGAAGGCAGATGAACAAATACTTTTGGCAATATAGTACATCAAACAATGCTACCAAGCTGGGTGGGTGTAAAGCGAGTGGCTAAACATGCTTGGAGGAGGCCTGGCCAGTGATGCACAGGGTACTGAGGGATAGTGAAGACCACCCCGTCCACCCAGAGAAAACAAGGCCAAATATGGGTGGGTCTCCACAGTTGAGGTTAAACTGGGATTTGGGACTGTCTTTGCTTGATAAAGTTGAATCATAAAAAATTTACTCTGTAGTGAAAGCATTTTTACACACACATGTTAGGGAGGCTAATAAGAAACAAAGGGTTCCATTTGCTAGGGAGCATAAGGTTTAGACTTATCAGTGGGCAGCGGGTAAGAACAGTAGTGCAGGAAGTGATGCACCCATCATTGTAGTGGCCACTGTACAAGCTTCTGAAGGCAGTGTTATGGTCTAGACGGGCTTCTGTTGGTCAAGTCAAGGCTCAGTAATTTCTGCTGGCTGTAAAATGAAGTCAGATGACTATGTGAATGTACTGAATGACAGGACTGTGCATTGGCAAGAACCTGGCAATATGATACAAACCATTATAAAGGAGTTACGTTTCTATTTATCATGATATATTGTGATACTGTAAGCTGTATGTAGAAGTGCTTGTATGTAAATGGATATGTAGGTGTATGCATATATATATATATATATATATATATATATATATATATATATATATATATATATATTATTGTTCTCTTCTTGGGAGGGGTGTGTGCGAAATGTGTTTGGTTATTTAAATTTTTGGGTTTGATTTTTCTTGTTCTTGGGAAATATGAAAAAATAACAATTATTAACATATATCTTTAAAAATTGTCTCAAATTGTGAAAGAGTGGACAATTTTCATACATGAAATAGTCATCACAGACCAGTCCAAATCTTAATCCCATTGAAAGTCTTTGAGACGTGCAGAAGTCTTTACAGAACGGTTCTCATCATCAACACGATCTTTGCCAAAAAATAAATTCAACTTTTCATGGAAATATAGTCACATTACAGGGTGTCAAAACAAAGCCACAATGAGTATGTTCCATAATGAATGCTAAAGATGCTCCAGTAAAATATTAGAGTGTGCAACTATTTTTGGCAGTGTATTATCTGGAGCTCTCAGCACTGACACTGACATGTAATATCCTATCTGTTTCTATCTTCATGCTTTAATTAAGTCAACTGTAATATCCTCGGATTTCTATCTGACGAAGATGAAAGTCTTTAACAAGCTGTGTCAAACGAGGAGACCCCCAGTCTGTGTTTACATGGAACAGGCCTACTCTATGAACAAATGTTTGATAAATGCTGTGCTGATCTGTAAAATCAGTTCAGACTAACTCGCTTGTTGCAGCCGTCACTATAAAGGCCTGCCTTCGGTTTGATCTAACCGGGGGGAAAAAAAAAATCAAATTCATAGATTTCTTGAAGATTATACTGAAAGCGATTTACATTACCATCAGTTAACATTACCAAAGCTCAGCTCTGACCCAATTTAACCTCTGCCCACATCAGGCCCGATGCTTAGATGCTTGGGACTCCTCAAGAGCTCTTATGCTATTTTTGTTAATGAGTAGTGAGCCACTTACTAAAAACATGCTAATCTCTGTTTGCATCAATGCTTTTCCAGTGCTGACCACTATTGCTTTGATCTGACTGGACAACAAGGGCTGATGATGAAATATACTACTTTACATTCTAAAATACAGCTAAATAATTAAAGTAATCAAATGCAGTTCAACATTCGTGACTAAATGCTGCAGCTTCTTGGCGAAGAAGATTCAGATTGAAGCATTGCACATTGTTACGTCCCTAGCATGCATGTCCAAGGTAGGGCCCTGCCTACCTGGGACGTGATTGGCTGGGAATTGAGCATCTGATTGGCTGACCTATTGGACTATTTAATCCCCAGGACCGCTGTCTTCGGGGAGGCTTTCCTCCATGGTGGCTTGGGTTGAACTTTTAGTCGTATTCATGTCTTAAGATTGGTGGACTTGAATTGATGATTTGATGTAGCAGTGTAAACTCGTTTGTGTCTAGCGTCTCTTTATTTTATATTACTTATCTCTAGCGCACATATAACTACTTAACTGAACTATCTATCACATTGGTCATTCTCATCTACCTACCTAGAGACCAGGGTGTCGGAGTGGGTGCCTTTTCTTTTGATATGGTTGTTTTTCTCTTGTTTTGGGCTAGTTAGGGAGTCAAGGAAGGGAACTGTATTTACTTTTCTTTCCTTTCGGCTACAGGTAAGTTAGATTCTGACTGTATTAGTTACTTTGGTTTTTGTTTGGTTATTTTGGTGTGGCCCACTCCAATGCTTGTCCTGTAGATTATTGTGTTGTTTGCAAATTAAAGAAAACACAATGTTCCTTGTTAATCTGGTCTCTGTTCATCTTTTATGCTATGTCTGTGATCGAAGACAAGTTGAACCTAGACAAGTTGTAACACACATTTGGGCACATGCTCTTTTATTGAACAGGCAACAAGAGGGCCCCACTGCCCAGCACTACTCAAGCAACCAGGGCTGAAGGCTGTTTGTCTATATGGTAGGTACTAACAATGGCACTAACCAACCTCCCTGCCCAACAGAGAAAAACAATAATAACACATGACCACATGTAAGACTAATTACAACAACAACTATCTTCTCACCAGGAGCATGGTACCTCTCAAGAGCCTCTCCACATGTCCACTTTGCATCCTCCAGAGATCATACTCATTTTCAGTGTTCACACTGTTGACCCATAATTAGTTTCTGTGTAATGAGTTTGAGTAAAACAAAAGTTTTAGTGCGTTACTTAAAATGTTTAGTATGTTCTACTATTTTGAAAGAATAACTGAGTACACTAATATTTTGAAGTTAAACAAACTTAAAACATCAGGTTTCAGCTTGGACCACGCCCCTGTAGCACCTTGCCAGATTCTCATTGGTCAGTTCAGTCAAGACTAGTTTGAGCTTATTTAGTGGTCCTTGTAAAGGTTTCGAAGAAGTTTCACTGTAAGATTTGGTGTTTTCCGCATTTAACTTCTTTTCTTCGGACAGAAACACTGTAGTGTCCTGGGATTTCTCTACAGTGGACATTTTCCCCATTGTTTTCTTTTCCTGAAGAGCTACAGAGGACTACAATTAACCAAGGCTCCATGTTCCCTCTCTTTTTCACATTCTGGAACTTGGTAAGTTGTTTTCTGTATTTAGGTCATGTAAATCTGTTGTTTTGCAGTTGATGCTTATCTAAAGTTAGAAAATGTAATTTACTGTGTTTTTATCATTTCAATGTTTAAACTGCATTTAAGAATTATTGTAAGATAAACAGTATTCTAACTAGACCAATCAAAACCATCATCATCACTACTGAACCCTTCAAGGGTCAGGATTATCCTAGATCATCCCAGTGATGTAATCTTAAATAAAATCAAACTAAATTTAACTGCTGTTTGTGTAATTTTGATGTAGGAAAAAATTTAAAGTAATGCAATATTTTTTTTGTTTTTAAGCAATTATTACTCAAACTCTTTACACAGAAACTAATTACGGGTTAACAGTGTACCTACTCCGTTCTAAATGATCAACCACCAGGACAGTTTTGCTGCTACATAGTCTCAAGTAGATGCTGTGTGTTGTGTGAGGGCGTGTCAAGCTTGCAAGTAGGTGGAGAACAAGGGTTGTGCTACGAGATGATGTCACCTTGTAACAGAGAAAAGAGCTGGAATTCCAAGGAGGCATTTCAGGCAACGGTGAAAAGTGGTTTCTGTTGGAAGGAGCTTCTCCCTCTGGTGTGTACTTTGGGTTTAATAACCTTGCAGAACATTTAGACACACAAAACGCTACATAACACATTATAAAGTTAAGTGGAAAACCAGAAAACCCACAATGGTTCCTTGTAATATAGGCTGTCCCTTAGGATTGTAAAGAAATTGATTAGAGATATTCTCCTTACACGATATTTCCACTAATGTTCCCATTACATAACCTTTCTAGGCAAGTTTTGGACTTGGCTGATGAATTTTGTTTGGGAAACAGAGAAAATTAAACAAGTTAGTTGACTTTTTTTTGCTGAACTCTCACTTTAGTATTTCACATTATCAGGAAAACAATCTGCTGTTGGTTTAGGTACTAAAGCCATTTTCTGTTTATTCTATGATTTTGTGTATTCTGGGACCAAGGGTGGCTCCCTCGGTGGCTTCTGAATGCCTATTGATAGCACTAGCTGGAGAGTAGTGCTGGAGAGTGCTCTTTCATTAGCCATTCTTCTCCCGTCCCCATGGGAGCGCAGCGTTTGCTGAGGGGAAAAATGCACACAGCACTTCCTAGCTGTCTGGATAAAATATGCGGAAGGTGCAGTGGAAAGAAAAAAAAACGGGAGTTCTGATTTGGAGCTGGGCTGGAAGATCTAGAATTGGAAATGAAACATTTCAAACTCGTCACTGCCTCAAAGGAACGTTTCCTATCTACAGCAGCCCTCTTCATCATTACTACAACATATGTAACCAGGGCAACACATACACATATTCATCAACCCTTATCTGATGACTCTTGGCTGTTGATAAACCCGAGTATTACATAGAAGCACAAAATGAAACAGTATTGTACTATTATTATTATTATTATTATTATTATTATTATTATTATTATTATTATTATTATTATTATTATTATTATTATTATTTCTACAGACTCTGACATGTTCCATTAGATAGCAGTTGTAGGCTAATTTAATTATAATATACTTAATAAAATGTGTAAAATTATATATGTATAATATAGAATGATATATACAACAGTATTACATAGTACCATAAAACTAGCAATACAATAATACTATAATACTATACAATAATCTAGAATTTGTGATCAATGGTATGTATGACACTGGATTACCAAATAGTTAGCAATAGTATTTATGTAGCATAAAGTATAAAGTATTTTATAGTACTACAGTATTATGTAGCTCTAAAGTATTATGTAGCATTAGCACTATAATAAACTATATATACAATAATAAATATTATAGAACTACAATGTTATATAGCATCATAGTACACCCTTACAAAAGGGTTTTCTATGGTTCTTCAGCAAAGTATATGATTCTACATAGAACCATGAACACTCAAGGAACATTGTGTATGATTAGAGGTTCTTCTATGAAGGACTGATGGAGAACGTGGCTATATATAGCACCAAACTATGATTACCATGTCTGCTTGTCAAAACTAAAAAAAAAAAAAGTTCTATACAGAACCATTTTATTTTCTAAAGAACACTTGGAGAACCATCTTTTTTAGTGTGACATGCCATTACTTAGTATTTTATATTATATAATACTGTGTTTAAATATTTGCATAGTAGTAATACAGTCCTTTTACATATGTTAGTGTGTTTATTTAACCCTTTCCAAGCTTCTCCTTGTGGAAACAACCCAGTGTTATTTACAGTTCTCATCTAATACCTGCTTTGACTGCTCAGTACTTCATTAAGCTAAATCAAGATTGCTGCTGATGGAACTGAATACATTCATACAATCTGAAACTACACTTTGTTCTTCAAACTACGCACAAGAAATGATCTATTCTTTCACAATAAGGTATTTATACCTTGTATTGTATTTATGCTCATTTACATCTGTTCTAATAATATCTGGTTTTAAACAGCTTAGGTACAGAAGACTTTTGCACAGTAATGTATAATATACTGCATTGTGTAGCAATATATATAATTTATTAGTGTTATACCACCAAATCTGGAAAAAAACAATCAGTGGTTGCCAGGTTGGTAAAGGTCATTTTTAGAATTTGTGATCAATGGTATGTATGACACTGGATTAGCATTAGTATTTATGTAGCATAAAGTATTTTGTAGTACTACAGTATTACGTAGCTCTATAGTATTTTATAGCCTTAGCACTATAGTATACTATGGCAATAATAAATACTACAGAACTACAATATTATGTAGCACCATAGTACACCCAAAAGGGTTTTCTATGGTTCTTCAGCAAAGTATATGACTCTACATAGAACCATGAACACTCAACAAACATTGGGTATGAATAGAGTGTGGCTAAACTATCAAGATATCAAGACCTAAGACTTTTGCACAGGAATACAGCATTATGTAGCAATATATATATATATATATATATATATATATATATATATATATATATATATATATATATATATATATATATATATATATACGTTAGAACGTTAGTGTTATACCACCAAATCTGGAAAAACAATCAGTGGTTGGCAGGTTGGTAAAGGTCATTTTCTATCCCAACACCAAAGAACAGGAAGGCTATTGTACAATTCCCTCTATATCACACAGCAGTTAAATTATGCTCAAGATCATTCAACACAGATTAGAGCCCTACACTGAAATAGAACTGCCAGATATGAAAGCGGGGTTTAGGGAAGGCAGAGGAACAAGAGATATCGCTGATGTATGCTGAATAATTGAAAAACCCAAAGAACTCAAGAAGAAAATCAACATGTTCGTCGTTGACTGTGAAGATGTATGTGTGGTGGACAGCTTTTGCCTACTTGAATCAATTATTAACAACAGAAAGATTCAGAAGTAAAGAAATACGACATAGATTAGCACTCAGCAAAAAATCAAACCATGAAGGAGCTTGAAAAAGATCATCAAGTGCGTCAGTGTTTCTCTACAAAGAAAGATCTGAATTGTCCTGATTTGGACATTTCTGTGGCCCTTTGTAGAGGTGAGAGCTGGACAATAAAACAGCAGAACAGGAAAAAAAAAATTATGTTTTTTAACCAAAGGTGTAGAATTAGCATGGACGGAAGTGATGTGTCCCCACCAACGAAAGTCGCTTGGGAAAAGACCCAAAATATAGTATTATTCATTACTATCACATTATATAATACAGTAGTATTATATAATACTATAGCATAACTTGATACTAGAGCCTTGTGTAATACTATAGCTATATATGGCATTATATCGCATTAATATCATGTAAATGATATGATATATATAAATGAACAAAAACATAAGAAATATTTGTAGTTACAGGAAATTTTACACTAAAGATGAGAGTTTTGTATTTTATACTCCAATTTTGTTTATTGTAAATTTTACACACTGCTCCTTGATTAGCATTATGTAGTACTATAGCCTTGTATAGTTTAATAGTATTATGTAGTACTTGATCATTATATAGTATTATAGCCTTGTATAGTTTAATAGTATTATGTAGTACTTGAGCATTATATAGTATTATAGCCTTGTATAGTTTAATAGTATTATGTAGCACTTGAGCATTATGTAGAACTATAGCCCCAAATAGTTTAATAGCATTATATAGCACTTGAGCATTATGTAGAACTATAGCCCCAAATAGTTTAATACCATTATATAGCACTTGAGTATTATGTAGAACTATAGCCCCATATAGTTTAATAGCATTATATAGTACTTGAGTATTATGTAGCACTATAGCCATATATAGTTTAATAGATTCTATAGTACTTGAGCATTATGTAGTATTATAGCCTTATATAGTTTAATACCATTATATAGCACTATAGCCATATAAAGTTTAATAGATTCTATAGTACTTGAGCATTATGTAGTATTATAGCCTTATATAGTTTAATAGAATTCTATAGTACTTGAGCATTATGTAGTATTATAGCCTTATATAGTTTAATAGAATTCTATAGTACTTGAGCATTATGTAGTACTGTAGCCTCATATAGTTTAATAGCATTATATAGTACTTTAGCATTATGTAGTATTTTAGTCTTATATAGTTTAATAGCATTATGTAGCACTATAGCCGTATATAGTTTACCATGATATAGTACTTGAGCATTGTGTAGTACTATAGCCTTATATAGTTTAATAGAATTATATAGTACTTGAGCATTATGTAGTATTATAGCCTCATGTAGTTTAATAGCATTATATAGTACGTTAGCGTTATGTAGAATTACAGCCTTATATAGTTTAATAGCATTATATAGCACTATAGCCTTATATAGTTTAATAGAATTCTATAGTACTTGAGCATTATGTAGTATTATAGCCTTATATAGTTTAATAGCATTATATAGTACTTGAGCATTATGTAGTACTATAGCCTTATATGGTTTATTAGCATTATATAGTACTTGAGCATTATGTAGTACTATAGCCTTATATAGTTTATTAGCATTATATAGTACTTGAGCATTATGTAGTATTATAGCCTTATATAGTTTAATAGCATTATATAGTACTTAAGCATTACATAGTATTATAGCCCTACATAGTGCTATTATATAATATGCTAACACCTAAATAATAGTATATACACACACATCAGTGTCTTTGTAAGACCAACATGCATTTGATAGCATCTGTAGGCTGATACTCTAGCTGTCTCTTTTAGTGCACACACACACACACACACACACACACACATACACACAGTGTGTTTGGGTGGTGACTCATGTCTCGCCCCTATCTCTCTAATGCTAATAATTATATTAGCTCGCAGCTCCACTCTTCTGTCCTGGATGTGTAGATAATATGCATGTGGCATGACTCCATACACTAAGAATAGAGACAGGACCAGCATGAGAGCGCAGGGATGGGTGGAGGTACAGGAACGAGTGTGTGCGGGGGCGTGTGTGTATGTGTGCTTGTGTATCGAGAGGGGCTCTAAACAAACAGAAAGCCAGTTCGCTCTCTCCTCCCAAACGCAACTGAGCCCATCGAGCTCTCTCTCCAAACAGAATAAATCCATGAACCTGCCACCACAAATGTGTCTGTGTGTCTCTCCTCGTGTGTGTGTGTGGAGGGATGGAGCGCGTGTGCACATCTCTTTATCTCCTTGAACTGCGGAAGTGATTTCCATGCCCAAATCCATCTCTCCCTCGAAGAGAGAGGGGGACAGTTTGGCAAAAAATCTCATTTACACGGTTTTGCCTTTACTCCGAATGTAGTCGCTCAGCCAAGACAAGTTTGGCGACCGCAGTTTGCTTCCTTGGGTCTGCACAGCTGCCATGAAGCTAAAATAGCTAGTGAGTATATAACGAGCTTATACCCAGCCGGTTAACGTTAAGCACATTTCCGCTATGAATTAATCACGCACGCTGAATAATTGCAGCATGTTAAGTCGGGGAACAACAGGCACCAGGAATGTCCTGTTCACTCAAGTATTTAAGCACTTTTTAGGCGTGCCCGGTTTCCACAGTGCTAATCGGTATGGAATAAGTGCTCTGTGCTTATAAGCTACATTAGCTTTATAGCTCCAGTGCACAATTAAAGAAGCAAACTTCAAAGCCACCAAAAATGCCTTGGCCAAACATCTAGATTTGGTGTTAGATATGAGCTAGATATGAGGGCCAAATTATCACCTCGAGTTGTCTCTGAGCTGAGAGCTGCCTGCTTTTTCCTCCGCTGCTGTGACTTTTTGGCTTTGGCTTCAGCCAGTCTGAGAGATCTGCAAGAGTTCCCCAGTGAACCTGCAAAGAAACCACTCCAACCAATCAGGGGAGCAGACAGAGGGAGCCTGCACCAGAGCCAAAAACAAGGTCGGGGTATCTGATTGCTCCCTAGTCGGCTATCTGCTGAGCACTGTATTTCTCTTTCCTTCTTTCTGTTTAAGCCTACCTAACATCTCACTGGCGATGGATTCCGATACCGCTGATTAAAATCTGCCCCCAGAGTAATCAGGCTGTGCGCACACCCACACTGGTCATAGTAGGAAGGATAAACATGTGGAATCTGAGCTTTCTGTGGGCTACCTTGTTTCCTATCACTGTATCAAATAAGCTCCATGCTGCATTTATTGTTGGATGCACACAAATTCAGATTGTTAGGATCCTAACTTACTCTATTTACTCTTCCTGAGGTAATGACTGTCCTCCCGTCTGTTGAACGCTGTTGGAGGACTGACCATCAGGGCCTCCTACCCACCATCACCAGCCAGCTCAGTTACATCACTGTGCCATCCAGATGCACTAGCATTGAGATAGGATGGGACTGTTTCAGCTCATGCCCACTTTACATAAAGACTGTCAGAGACTGCATCAGTCATACACTGCCTCTACCTGTGCAGCTTCTAAAGCTTTGCTAACCAGATTTCAAACAGAGACTCATTTCTTTGGTATTTAGTTTAAACTGTAAATACTGTCTCCCCTTGTGAGTCTGTCTCCCCTTGTGAGTCTGGTTCCTCCCAGGGTTTCTTCCTCCAGTCTGAGGGAGATGTTCTTGCCACTATTGCCTCTGGCTTGCTCACTGGGGGGTATATGTTGTAACTGTCTGTTTTCAAAACTCTGTAAAGCTGCTTTGAGACAACATCGTTGTAAAAAGCACTATACAAATAAACTTGACACGGCTTGACTTGAGAACACAGTCCAAAGAGTTTCCCTCTTGCCAACTGTTAGGATCCTGAATGAGAACTCAATCCAGTCTAGGGTCAGGCCGTAACAGAAAATGAGAGTGGGTTCTCTCCACAGGCCTCTGCCCAGACCAAACACCAGACACTGTTTGGTGACAGCAAGATGGGACCCTAGCTTCAGGGACGGGCAAACACCAAAATAACAAACCAAACAACTAAATGTTATAAAACAAAAGCAAACAATAATACACAAAGCTACCCAAACACCACCCAACAGGTGAAAAGGGTAGGGAACCAATGGCACCCGCCCCCTACGTCCCATAGAGATCGAATAAGAATCCCATAGAATAGTCCCATAGAATCTTCTAAGCAATAGGTTCTTCTAGGCCAGGTCAAAGGAGAGAACACTGAACGTCTCCCAATGTGACCACTTGATGACCTTTTATGAAGAGAGGTGCCCCCAAGTGGTCAGTCATGGACCAGCATACAATGTGACATAAAAAAAACACACAATATGGCCGCCAACAGACATGAAGAAGGGCTATCACGACCAGGGGTCAAGGTAATTAGAGTGTGAAGTAGGCCTGCCCCTTAAAAGTCAACAAGTCGAATCCTCAGTCAGAGATCGTCAGTCGACTGAAATTCAAGTCAAGGAGTCGAGAGACTCAATTGACCCCATCACGGTAAAGCTTCAGCTTTAGCTCGCTAAGTTGATCTGACCCTAAAACTGATTTGTGGGGGCGGGCCATCATTGTGATCGGTTAGAAAATACTTACGGAAGTATTACCCGAGATTGGGACCACCCAGTTTACATGGTGAGGAGAGAAATATGGTGATCTGTGTGTCATATATCTGTCATTTATTAAACTTTGGGAAGATCTTCATAACATATACTTTGTATGTGTACATTGTTCACAAATAACTGACCCCATCACATGTTTAATTAGTTAATTTACTTGTTTGACATATTTGTTTATTATGTTTTTAGAATAATTCAGTATCCTAATAAGCCTGTCCTGATAAAGATGCAAAGTTATTATTTCAAAGAAGATCATGTCATAAATTCATTAAAAATTCCAGTCCAACTGTTGGTATTTTAAACTAAAAATAATCCCAATCATAACATTGTTTATTTGTTCATTTATATGTGTTTATGATTTTTAAAGAGAAATAAAGAAGTAGGTGGCTGTGTCAGTTAATTAAAAGCATGACTTTAATTTAAACAGTTTCATTTGTTTATTGCTTCGTTTGTAATGTTTGCAGGGAAATAAATAAAAAAATTGACAAAAGAATTTGTTTAAACAGACGTATGTGTGTGTTGTCTGAGTCATTGTTTCACAAATTCACATGGTTGATTGACATTATACAGTACTGTAAACATTTTAGGCACTTTAAAAAGCTCTTTTTCCAGAGAGGAAGCTTTTATTTCCTCAGCAAAACACTTTTATTTATATTAAATGCTTAGAAATATTTTTGCATGACTTTGTTGTATTTGATTTTGTTTATTTGGTTAAAGTTGTCACTGAAACTCATTCCAAAGGATTTTCCGATTGATAGATAATATGAAAAAGTAACTAACAGTCATTTCTTTGTATTGAACAACCAAATCCAATTCGACTAATGGCCCTAGCGTGAAGCATATTCCTATTTGACTTTTATCTAGTGTAAAATAGCTGCTAGTAAAAAACAAATGATATTCTCTGAATTTGCAGAATTCAATCATGGCTTTTGAGAAACAATGTTTAAGCCAGAAATTAATGTGAGTACACAAATGCAAATGACACATTGAGAACGAACAGTGTTGGAAAATCATGCATTACTGTGGCACCTCAAACACTCAATAATAAAGATGTGTAATAGAAAGCATGGCGGTGGTAGAAGACAGCTTGGTCTTCAGTCCTGCCTCTTTCTGCCATGCTTAGAATGCAGCCTGCACATGCATTGCATTATAAATTGTATTTTATCCAGAGGTGGAAAGAAAAAAATATTAACAAAGAGAAAATAAATATGTGTTAAAGGTATAGAACACCCAAAATGACTTACTGTAAATGAATTCAAGAAAGTACACTAATAAATAGATACATAGATACTCTATTGATCCCAGAGGGAAATCTCTGAATTTAACCCATCCATATACACTCACATAAACACACACACACTAGGGAACAGTGAGCACACTTGCCTGGAGTGGTGGGCAGCCCTACCACAAAGCCCCTGGAGCCGTGGGGGTTAAGTACCTTGCTCAAGGGCACTTCAGTTGTGTCCTGTTGGTTCATGGGATTGAACCCAGCAAGGCTGGTTCCCTTACCTCCAGTCCATGATTAAAAATTAATATTATAAGGCAAATTATTTAATAAATGTAATAAATTTAATAACACGTTTTATTTTATATGTGGCCAATTTCATTTTACACTGATATGATTTTAGGTGGATGTTTTAAAAGCACTGGAACCACAAAGTAAAACGTTTAAAATGTTTGTATGATTGTATAATATTTAACTTTATTATCATATTATACATACAGCTAGTGAATATGATATACAAGTATGATAAAATAAGGCTTAAAAACTGGCTGATCATATTTATCTGAGAACTGAGTGGGCGTGGCTAATGAGCAGCTTAATTAAATAACTGATAGCTCTCTGTCCAACCCTCCTTGCTCTGCTCCGCCCCTCAAATAGAAGTAACATCGTTATCCAGCTTTTATGTGACACAAACTGGATGACAAATGAAAAGATGTACGTATGAACAGATGGATGAACGAACAACCAGATGAACGAAGCAACGTGCACAGGAATGGACAGACAGACATGCAGATGGTCAGATGGACGCATGAACAAAAGGATGGATGAAGAAATGCATGACGGAAGAAACAAATTAAGAACAAATGGGTGAAAGAATGTAGGGTCTACAGTCGGCTGCATCCAGGGGGTGTATTGTTTGGTTATGGTGGGTCAGCTTTAGCTCGCTAAGTTGATCTGACACTAAAATTGGTTTGTGGGGGCGGGGCCAGAGAGCCTTGTCAGCCTTGTGATCAGTTAGAAAATACTTACGGAAGCATATCCCAAGATTAGGACCACTCAGTTTACAGAAATATGGTGATCTGTGGATCTGTCATTTATTAAACTTGGGGAAGATATTCATAAGAAATACTTTGTATGTGTATATTGTGGCCCAGAGGACCAAGATCAACTATTTTCTATTAGAAAGAAAACATAGATTTAGATTCCCTGGGGCTTCAGTAAAAACAACAACATCCAACTCGACTGATAGACAAGTAAATAGCATGGGAGTCTCAGGGCCCTCAACGTTCACAGACTTGCCAACGGCTGCAGACTTCTGCTGCTCACTCCCATAACTTAATAATAATGCAGCCATTCTGTTTTCTGTGTAGTTACTGAATAATAAGCCTCGGGATGTGGACATCTGTGAATGTGAGGGGGTAATTGCCCATGTGCTGTGCATTTCCAGCACCCCCTAAGGCCTGCTGAACTGATATGATTGCCCCCTGTCCCCCCAGGCCGGCGTAGGCTCCAGTGCAGTGTCTCCCTGCTGTCCTACGAGTGAATCTCTATCAGATCAGACTGGAGCTGAAACCTGAGAGCGCCAAAGAGCCCAAATCAATCAGAGACACAGAGATAAGGCTGAGAGAGTTTCTTACTGTCAGCAGCAGCTGCCATCAGGACAGCTGCTGAATCATAGTCCTTCTGCAGTGCACACAAACACAACACACACACATTCATTGTCTTCTGCACATATACATAGGTGTGTGTATATATATATATATATATATATATATATATATATATATATATATATATATATATATATATTACAGACTGTAGTCCAGGTACTATTAGGGAGGTGGATCATTCTCAGCCCTACAGTGACACTGACATGGTGGTGGTGTGTTAGTGTGTGTTGTGCTGGTGTGAGTGAATCAGACCCAGCAGTGCTGCTGGAGTTACTAAACACCTCAGTGTCACTGCTGGGCTGAAAATCGTCCACCAACCAGCATTGTCCAGCCGACAGTGTCCTGTGGGCGGCGTCCTGTGACCACAGATAAAGGACTAGAGAATGACTTACACAAACTGTGCAGCAGCAGATAAGCTATCATCTCTGATTTCACATCTACAAGATGGACCAGCAAGGTAGGCGTGTCTAATAGAGTGGACAGTGAGTAGACACAGTGTCTAAAAACTCCAGCAGCACTACTGTGTCTGATCTAGTCATACAAGCACCACACACTATATATACACACTGAATTCTATTGCTGGGGCATAAACAACACCTTGATGCCAGGCCTACCCATATGTATTACTTAGAATCTCATATCACCAGTAAGACATGGTGGTGGTAGCACAATGATGCGGTAATACCCTGCTGCCTGGGTATTCTTTCATAATTGATGGACCATGAGTTTTGCCATCTACCAGAAAGTCCTGCAGGGGAATGTCTGATCATCAGTGCCTCTAACGGGTTAAGCAGCAGAACAACAATCCCAAGCACGAGAGCACGTCCACCTCTGAACAGCTCCACTGAAGCAAAATTGAAGTTTTGGAGCAGCATAGCCAAAGTCTGGCAGGACCTCAAACGGGCAGTTGATGTCTGAAAGCCCTCCAATGCGGCGCGTGAAAGCAATTCTGAACAGAAGAATGGGCCACAAATTGCCCGTTATTGGAAGTTTGGTTGCAGTGGTTGCTGCTAAAGGTGACGGAACTGCTTTCTCCACATGAGAGATAGAAGTGCTTCATTTAGAGTCTTTGTCTGTTTAAAGTGGTTGTATGAGAAGCTGATTTAATTTAGTGAGACACATGTAAAAAAGGTAATTAGGAGGGGGTAAAGAGTGGATGTTCAGATGAAGCCATAATTCTGATCTCAGAACAGCTTTGTGATTAAATCTCGCCATTCTGCTTTCACCATGGAGCCTCGCAGCATTGCTTTCTTCATTATGGTGTTTTGCTAGACTCAGCCTCCCGCATTATTTGTTTGGAGGCTTTCTAAAGTGATGGTACACACCAGACTGCTGGGGGCGCTATCCTACTTCTGACACCAATGTATTTTTATTGAGCGAAACAGCAGACACACACATAACCTCCAAGAACTCATAGAGGGCTGAGGTCACCACCAGCCACAGGTTTCCACCTAAAGATGACTCTTCTTCCACATACACAAAACACCCATGCTTAAACTCTTCTTTATTATTTTATTATTAATATTATTATTTTGTCATATAGTTTTATTTTGTCATACTGTGCATTGAAAATGTTTTGAAGTACTGTGATGTGATATTTTTGCTATACGGCCTATGGGATTACATTAGGATTTCAGTTGACCACATGACAAACCGGGCCAAACACACACTGGACGCATTGTAAGCGGATTACATTGTGATTACTCAAACCACATTCAGCAGTGGTCCGAGACAGATCTTGACTGCCTTTAACGCGAATGTAAACATAATTACATGAGCAAAAATGCTTTTGCCAAGTACTGACTAGCAGCTGAGAGAACAAACAATGCATGGAGCGATGCAGAACACACAAGTCTGAAGTGACTCCATGCCATCCAGACTGATGAAAGTATCGAGACCTAGCAATCCATGTTTTATATAATTGTTATGCAGGAAAAGGCCAGTCAAATGCCATCTCACTACACATGAACAAACATGTGTTGATAACAATACTGTAGTACCAGATTTATAAGAAATCTCAGTGTAGGAAAAATATTATTCAATAAAATATAAAAAATATATCTACTTTGATTCATATGATATATATTCAGATTTAGATCATCATACTATGAAAAAAAGTAACTATACATAGTAGCAAATAAATACTGGTCTGTAATATAATGGATAACAACAAAATAAAGTGTAACTTTACATAGTAATATTAATTGCATAGTAATTACATGTTCTATTGCAGTTAAATAGCAACACCAATTATTTTGGACTATATATATAAATATATATATATATATATATATATATATATATATATATATATATATATATATATATATATATATATATATATATTGCTACAATTTGTTACCTGAACCTACGATCTACTCTTCCTAATCATTTATTGAGGTTGTTTGGTTGTACTTAACATGACTGTGTAGCTCCTTGGCTAAAACTCTGTACTTGTGGTGTAGTGGTTAGTACGGTGGTGTAGTGGTTAGTACGGTGGTGTAGTGGTTAGTATGGTGGTGTAGTGGTTAGTATGGTGGTGTAGTGGTTAGTACAGAGGTGTAGTGGTTAGTATGGTGGTGTAGTGGTTAGTATGGTGGTGTAGTGGTTAGTACGGTGGTGTAGTGGTTAGTACGGTGTTGTAGTGGTTAGTACGGTGTTGTAGTGGTTAGTACGGTGGTGTAGTGGTTAGTATGGTGGTGTAGTAGTTAGTATGGTGGTGTAGTGGTTAGTACGCTGGTGTAGTGGTTAGTACGCTGGTGTAGTGGTTAGTTTGGTGGTGTAGTGGTTAGTATGGTGGTGTAGTGGTTAGTACGGTGGTGTAGTGGTTAGTATGGTGGTGTAGTGGTTAGTATGGTGGTGTAGTGGTTAGTACGGAGGTGTAGTGGTTAGTATGGTGGTGTAGTGGTTAGTATGGTGGTATAGTGGTTAGTACGGTGGTGTAGTGGTTAGTACGGTGTTGTAGTGGTTAGTACGGTGTTGTAGTGGTTAGTACGGTGGTGTAGTGGTTAGTATGGTGGTGTAGTAGTTAGTATGGTGGTGTAGTGGTTAGTACGCTGGTGTAGTGGTTAGTACGCTGGTGTAGTGGTTAGTTTGGTGGTGTAGTGGTTAGTACGGTGGTGTAGTGGTTAGTATGGTGGTGTAGTGGTTAGTATGGTGGTGTAGTGGTTAGTATGGTGGTGTAGTGGTTAGTTTGGTGGTATAGTGGTTGGTATGGTGGTGTAGTGGTTAGTACGGTGGTGTAGTGGTTAGTATGGTGGTGTAGTGATTAGTATGGTGGTGTAGTGGTTAGTACGGTGGTGTAGTGGTTAGTATGGTGGTGTAGTGGTTAGTATGGTGGTGTAGTGGTTAGTACGGTGGTGTAGTGGTTAGTACGGTGGTGTAGTGGTTAGTACGGTGGTGTAGTGGTTAGTACGGTGGTGTAGTGGTTAGTACGGTGGTGTAGTGGTTAGTGTGGTGGTGTAGTGGTTAGTACGGTGGTGTAGTGGTTAGTATGGTGGTGTAGTGGTTAGTACGGTGGTGTAGTGGTTAGTACGGTGGTGTAGTGGTTAGTACGGTGGTGTAGTGGTTAGTATGGTGGTGTAGTGGTTAGTATGGTGGTGTAGTGGTTAGTACGGTGGTGTAGTGGTTAGTGTGGTGGTGTAGTGGTTAGTACGGTGGTGTAGTGGTTAGTTTGGTGGTATAGTGGTTAGTTTGGTGGTATAGTGGTTGGTATGGTGGTGTAGTGGTTAGTACGATGGTGTAGTGCTCAGCACACCACCGTACAGTAAGATGATCTGGGTTGGATTCCCGGTCCGGGTGGTTCTGTGTGGAGTGTGGATGCTCTCTCCGTGCTTGAGTGTGTTTCTCCAGGTACTCTGGTTTCCTCTCACAGTCCAAACACATGCATGTTAGGTTGATCACTCACTCTAAATTGCCCGTAGGTCTCAATGTGTACGTGAATGTGTGTTGGCCATGTCATGGACTGGCGACCTTTCCATGGTGTACCCTGCCTTCGCCCAATGACGCTGGGATTGGCTCCAGCCCTCCATGACTTGCAGGATAAAGCAGAAGATAATGGATGGATGGATGGAAGTACTGCAATACATACCTGGCAAGCATGGTAAGTATGTACTTGTAAGAACTACATATGTATCTAATAAATACTAATTATTCCCTCTTAAATATAAGTGTTTTGAAGAACTTTATATGGTCAATCAGGATTTTTTTTCATTTCATTCATCAATTATTAATTCATTACTCCTGACCTTTAAAACATCTCTCCCATCTACTGCTTTCAGGTGCCATTGTTCCAATGTCCCCTCATTATTCCACCGTCACCAGTCTGGCCTTGTCTGCTTATCCAGGGGGTGGGCTCTGCCCCTGCCGTATCGATTCGGCAGGATCTGTAGGGGTCTCAGCTATCCTGCACTGAGGACGGGGGCTACACCAAAGATTCTTTCATATCCAGATAACTGCATCCTTCAGACTGTAGAACCATACTGAGGATTAACATCATCGTCCTTCACTGCTGCCTCCTGGTAGAGGGACTTTTCCTGAGAGTGTATGAAAACAAGTACTCTCTCTCTCTCTCTCTCTCTCTCTGTCACTCTGTGTGCTCTGCCTTCGTTCTTCTGATCACCACTCCAGCAATCACTGATCACTATCACCACCCCACTCTCATCTGTTCTACACACACACACACACATACTCTCACTTCACCTTGTCTTCTCTCCAAATATCCTGAACCATCTCTTCTCTCACTGGCTCAGTCTCTTTCCTCCTCCACCTCCCACTCTCTCTTCCTTCCTCCCTCACTCTCTCTCTCACTCATTCTCATTCTAGTAGACATCTCTCTCTCTCTCACTCTCTCTCTCTCTTCCTTTATACTCCCTGTTCCTTCCGAGTAGGATGAGACTCTCCTGTGCTGGCTCAGCGGTGGTGCTTGTTGTTTTTGTTACCGTCGGTGTTGTTTTTGTTGTTTTTGTGTGTGTGTGTGTGTATGTGTGTGTGTTTTTTTCCTGGCAACATGGAAAGATGGCCATAAGGTAGCTCTCAAGTCTGTTTCTTGTAGCTTGCAGGCAACACTTCTTTGGCCTCTAACACACACACACATACACACAAATACAAGTATACACACATTTGTCTTCTCACGGTGGAAGGATGGACAGAAACTCCTGTGGATTTTTTCAGATCTGAAACAAGAGCGAAGCTCAATGTTCTCCTCTCTCTCAAAGACCGAAGCTCTAATGCTGTTGATCTGAGTTCTGGTGGTCTGCCAGGTCTTTTGATCTTTCTCTTTTTAACTGCAGTTTTGGAAACTCCTCCTTTTCATTTATTTTCATCTTCCTCATGCAATCTTATGTCTGATCTTCTCAAAAATATCTCACAGAGAAATAAATAACTCACACTTACAGCAACATGATGTGAAGGCTTTATATTAAAATAGCTTTGGAATCATTTTGATGCTACACAGGCTTATAACAGGGAGAACGGCATCTCTGCCATTGCTGCTCTGGGCCTCCTGGAACTCCTGCTCTAGCGCTTTGCAACACTGGAGACGTGTGCACTCCATAACACTTTATGGCACCAGGTCACGTACCAACAGCTATAGGTCTTCAGCCACTACAAGAACAAGCAAGATAGGTATTTCCTGCTTGGACATCATGGTAGAGGCAGGGAGGAGATGGAAGCAGACGTTGTCAGAGAAGGAGAAAAACAGAGTGTGACTAAGCAGGAGGCTGGACAAGAGGAAAGCTTGGACTGGCTTTTACTCACTGGCGAGAGCTACGAGGGATGAACGGAAGCAAGAAAGCTAACGGGATAACAACGGAAATCCGACAGCCGAGCGTATTACGTCCCTGCCAGAGGTATTAATGGAATATTGTGGTGCGGGCTGTAACCTTATCTGTGTCATGCCTGTCTCAAGAGAAGAGGCCAAAAGTCATCTAGCCTCCCATTTCAGGCCAGCACACGCCAAGAAACCAAAACATCTCCCACCAAAACATTCGGCCAGTCTTTGTTTGTCTCGTCACAAATAAGCACACACTAGTGAACACACAAACACTAGGGGGCAGTGAAACAGTCACATACACACGCACACACACTAATGAACACCCACACACTAGTGGACACACACTTTAGGGGCAGTGCAACACCCACATACATACATTGGTGAACACACACACTAGAGGGCAGTGAAACATATACACAATAATGAACACACACACCAGAGGCGGTGGAACACCCCCCCCCACACACACACAGTAGTGAACACACACACAGTAAAACACCCACATACACACACACAAGTGAACACACATGCTAGGGGTAGTGAAACACCCACATACACACATTAGTGAACACACACTAGGGGGCAGTGAAACATCCACATACACACATTAGTGAACACACACACTAGGGGACAGTGAAACATCCATGTACACACACTAGTGAACACACACACTATGGGGTAGTGAAACACCCACATACACACATTAGTGAATACACACATTAGGGGGCAGTGGAACACACACACACACACACAAGTGAACACACACACTAGGGGGCAGTGAACCCCCCCCCCACACACACACACACACACACACACACAATAGTGAACGCACATGCTAGAGGTAGTGAAACACCCCCATACACACAATAATGAACACACACACTAGGGGACAGTGAAACACCCACACATACACACACACACTCGCACCGGAGTACCTGCAAGATCTAATTTCCTATTATGAACCGCCACGTTCACTCAGATCACAGGATGCTGGTTTTCTAATAGTTCCTAAAATTCAGAAGACTACAATGGGGGGGGAAGAGCTTTTTCCTACAAAGCCCCAAAATTGTTGAATAATCTCCCAGTTAATGTTCGGGACTCTGACACAGTCTCAATATTTAAGTCTAGACTGAAAACATACTTGTTTAGTAGCTTTTGGTTATTAATCTTCTCTTTTAGATAAAGGCAGGAGATCTGGGGGTTCTTGGACACAGAGGTTAATGGTAAACTGAGATGTTGGTGCTGTTGTTCCACTACTTCATGCGATCACACAGGTTTGTTGATGGTGGAGTGGGGGGACCCCAGTGTCTCAGGGTACTCTCATGTCCATGTTACCTTCTGGTTCTCTCCTTTTAGTTTAGGCTGTTATAGTTAGATCTGCCGGAGTCGCCAGCCACACTCTAAAATTCTGAAAATTCATATTCTCTACAGTCTTACTCCCGAGCCCAACTAACTCTCTCTCTTTACTCTTCCTGAGGTAATGACTGTCCTCCCGTCTGTTGAAGGCCGTTGAAGGACTGATCATCGGGCCTCACCCCACCATCACCAGCCAGCTCACCTGTCCATTTACTGCTACACCCTCAGTTACATCACTGTGCCATCCAGATGCACCAGCACTGAGATAGGATGGGACTGTTTCAGCTCACGCCCACTTAACATAAAGACTCAGTCAGAGACTGCCTCAGCCAGAGACTGCCTCAGTCATACACTGCCTCTACCTGTGCAGCTTCTAAAGCTTTGCTATCCAGATTTCAAACAGAGGCTCCTTTCTTTGGTATTTAGTTCAAACTGTAAATACTGTTTGACCAGAGGAGGATGGGTCTCCCCTTGTGAGTCTGGTTCCTCCCAAGGTTTCTTCCTCCAGTTGAGGGAGTTGTTTCTTGCCACTGTTGCCTCTGGCTTGCTCACTGGGGGATATGTTATAACTGTTTTCAAAACTCTGTAAAGCTGCTTTGAGACATCGTTGTAAAAAGCGCTATATAAATAAAATTGACTTGACTTGACTTGACACACTAGTGAACACACACTAGGGGGTAGTGAAACACCCACATACACACACACAAGTGAACACACATGCTAGGGGTAGTGAAACACCCACATACACACATTAGTGAACACACACTAGGGGGCAGTGAAACATCCACATACACACATTAGTGAACACACACACTAGGGGACAGTGAAACATCCATGTACACACACTAGTGAACACACACACTATGGGGTAGTGAAACACCCACATACACACATTAGTGAATACACACATTAGGGGGCAGTGGAACACACACACACACACACACACACACAAGTGAACACACACACTAGGGGGCAGTGAACCCCCCCCCCCACACACACACACACACACACACACAATAGTGAACGCACATGCTAGAGGTAGTGAAACACCCCCATACACACAATAATGAACACACACACTAGGGGACAGTGAAACACCCACACATACACACACACACTCGCACCGGAGTACCTGCAAGATCTAATTTCCTATTATGAACCGCCACGTTCACTCAGATCACAGGATGCTGGTTTTCTAATAGTTCCTAAAATTCAGAAGACTACAATGGGGGGGGAAGAGCTTTTTCCTACAAAGCCCCAAAATTGTTGAATAATCTCCCAGTTAATGTTCGGGACTCTGACACAGTCTCAATATTTAAGTCTAGACTGAAAACATACTTGTTTAGTAGCTTTTGGTTATTAATCTTCTCTTTTAGATAAAGGCAGGAGATCTGGGGGGTTCTTGGACACAGAGGTTAATGGTAAACTGAGATGTTGGTGCTGTTGTTCCACTACTTCATGCGATCACACACAGGTTTGTTGATGGTGGAGTGGGGGGACCCCAGTGTCTCAGGGTACTCTCATGTCCATGTTACCTTCTGGTTCTCTCCTTTTAGTTTAGGCTGTTATAGTTAGATCTGCCGGAGTCGCCAGCCACACTCTAAAATTCTGAAAATTCATATCTCTACAGTCTTACTCCCGAGCCCAACTAACTCTCTCTCTTTACTCTTCCTGAGGTAATGACTGTCCTCCCGTCTGTTGAAGGCCGTTGAAGGACTGATCATCGGGCCTCACCCCACCATCACCAGCCAGCTCACCTGTCCATTTACTGCTACACCCTCAGTTACATCACTGTGCCATCCAGATGCACCAGCACTGAGATAGGATGGGACTGTTTCAGCTCACGCCCACTTACATAAAGACTCAGTCAGAGACTGCCTCAGCCAGAGACTGCCTCAGTCATACACTGCCTCTACCTGTGCAGCTTCTAAAGCTTTGCTATCCAGATTTCAAACAGAGGCTCCTTTCTTTGGTATTTAGTTCAAACTGTAAATACTGTTTGACCAGAGGAGGATGGGTCTCCCCTTGTGAGTCTGGTTCCTCCCAAGGTTTCTTCCTCCAGTTGAGGGAGTTGTTTCTTGCCACTGTTGCCTCTGCTTGCTCACTGGGGGATATGTTATAACTGTTTTCAAAACTCTGTAAAGCTGCTTTGAGACATCGTTGTAAAAAGCGCTATATAAATAAAATTGACTTGACTTGACTTGACACACTAGTGAACACACACTAGGGGGTAGTGAAACACCCACATACACACATTAGTGAATACACACATTAGGGGGCAGTGGAACACACACACACACACTAGTGAACACAAACACTAGGGGATAGTGAAACACCCACATACACACATTAGTGAACACACACACTAGGGGATAGTGAAACACCCACACACACACACACACACACACACATACACACATTAGTGAATACACACACTAGGGGATAGTGAAACACCCACATACACACATTAGTGAATACACACACTAGTGGGCAGTGGAACACACACACACACACACACACACACACATACTAGGGGATAGTGAAACACCCACATACACACATAAGTGAACACACACATTAGGGGGCAGTGAAACACCCACCCACACACACACACACATACACACATTAGTGAATACACACACTAGGGGGCAGTGGAACACCCACATACACACATTAGTGAATACACACACTAGGGGGCAGTGGAACACACACACACACACACATTAGTGAATACACACACTAGGGGGCAGTGGAACACCCACATACAGACAGTAGTTATCCAACCATTTCAGGCCGGCACACAAAAAGAAATGAATGCATCTCCCACCAAAACGTTTGGTCAGTCTTTGTTCATCTCGTGACAAATAAGCCTCGAAAGTTGGAACGGTGCAGATGAAGGGGAGTCAGATTCTGTATCCTTCAACTTGTCAGCGCATGCAAATGTGAGGCTGTCCATGAGGGGCTCAACGTGTGATTTGACCCCAAAAGCAAGCGAAACAAAAATCTTGCATAATTCTGCTTTAATGGTCATTTTGAGAAGGACCTGGCACAGAACGCCACGGCAAGCTCCAAACCCAAACGAAGCACAGACCGAGGAGTGAACAGCTGAAACGAACACGCAGCACTCTCAGCACTATCAGAAAACAGTAGGAGACATCGAGAAAGGAAAAAGAAAAGATGAGTAACAAAGAATACAGAACCATACCGAACAATGAAAATGCACACACAAAAACAACACACATATGCACTTGGCGAGCGAGCGGAGGGTGGTCAGACCAAAGAAAAAATAAAAAAATAAAAAAAAAGCAAACAAGCAAACAAAGGACCCCTTTCTTGAGCGCGTTCGGGATACAGGTCCAATTACTCAGACTCACTCACAGGGAGACGGAATGAAGTGGGTTAGGCTGCGCTGGCTCTTTGGCACAGTGTTAGTGCAGCAGATGGACGGAGCTGGAGAAGGTCCCTTTTCAGGGAGGGGCAGGCAGAAGGGCCAAAAATCTTCACCCAGCGCCAGCCAGGAAGTCCCTACTTTCAGTTTAGGACCTGACAAATATCCCCATCTCTCTCTCTCTCACTCTCTCACTCTCTCTCTCTCTGTCTCTCTCTCGTGGCGTGGTCCTCCTTTCATCAGTTTATCTAATGACCTCTTATATCTTCATGCCAAGCATATTTAGCAAGAGATGAATTCAGTTTTATCAAGCAACAGACAGACTGATCCATCTTCTCCGATCACAAAAGAGTTCTTCCAGAACATGCAGTGCTGGGCAAAACTCAGAGACCACCCTACGTTGACTGGATGGACATTAAGTGTAGACAGATGGATGAAGGAAGGTGTGAATGGAGGAACAGACAAATGAACGATGTTGGTGATGGATAAAGAAATGAATGGGCGAAGAGAAGCTTTCTCTGACTCTGAAACTGGTTTGTGTGGGCGGGGCTAGAGAGGTCAGTCTTGTGATTGGCTAGGAAACGCTCACATAAGTGTTACCCAAGAGGAGGACCAGCCAGGTTACATGGATAGGAGAGAAATATGATGAAATACAGTTGGTGATGTTCATAAGACATACATTGTTCATCTATAGTGAGTCCCAGAACAGGATTCGTTTAATTAGAAAGAAGCACAGCTTTAGCTTCCCTGGGGCTTTAAAGCTTTCATGTTTGAGAGAGAAGAGATAACCAAGCTCCACTCGTGCTTCAGATCTGGAAAAAAAATGCTTGTACTGTGAGAAGACACTCTGGGTCTGACAGATGTGGAGCTGTCAAGAAGCTCCTCGCTGAGAAAAGAAAACTTCCAAATTAAGAAGAACATCTGCAAATCAAACGAGGAAGCGGCTGGCTTTTACAAAACAATGGCCTGACCACCCCAGTGTCCAGACTGAACTTCAGTCGTACCAGTTTAATATGCTGTACCATCAAGCTGGACGGTTATAGCCAATCAAAACTAGCATATGGAAAATGACAACTACGAAATTACAATAGCTAATTTTATAAAGTCTACCAAATTCATTATAAAAACATGAAGAACTTGAAAGCAGATGTCTGGCTACATGTTGGATTCAGAAACCAGGACGGTATATAAACATATAAACACTAATTTTTTTAGTAATGGTAGGTTGAGTGTTACTGGTACATTTACCACATTAGTTCTCTGAAAATCTCTTTTCATATTCAAACAAAACATATTATTGTAACTGAAATATCCCTAAATGAATCCATATTGACTTGAATCGAATTGAATCAGAAATTAAATTGAATTGGGACCTTGTAAATCGGGATTTAATCGATCCGGGAAATGAGTAGCAATACCAGCCCTAACCAGCTCTAATATATATATATATATATATATATATATATATATATATATATATATATATATATATATATATATATATATATATATATTTAAAATTAATGATATGTTATGGATGTACAGCACTGTGATTATGGTTAAAACACTTTATTTTTAAATATCTAAACAGTTTTAATACTGTAAGTAGTGCTTTTACATATGCCATTGTGTTTATTTAACCCTTTCCTAGCTTCTTCTTGTGGAAACAACCCAGTATTATTTACAGTTCTCATCTAATACCTGCTTTGACTGCTCAGTACTTCATTAAGCTAAATCAAGATTGCTGCTGAAGGAACTGAACAAATTCATACAATGTCTGGGGCATCTAGGAGAAATCTGGAAACAACACTTTGTTCTTCAAACTGGAGCTCAAGATCTGATCTACTTCTCTCACAATAAGATATTCATGTTACTTGTATGTATGAGTATTTACATTTGTTCTAATGATATCTGGTGAAAATACAGTTATTGCTACGATTAAGGGACTTTAGAAGGTTAGGGGCCAAAGACTTTTGCACAGTAGTGCAGATATTGTGAAACTGTATTTAGAAATTTGTGGAAAGCACATCAATTTCCAGAAATCATCCAACTTACAGCCTTTACATCAACTGTTGCCAACTCCTCAGTAAGGAAAGTCGCTACTGGTTGTCCTAAAAGTCTCTAGAAGTCGCTAAATGATGTAATCACCTAATTTGCATGTGTATTTGAAGGAATAATGTTGTGGGAGAGTAAAAAGTGATTAAAAATACGCTAAATATGTTATAACTACAATTAAACTCTGAATAAATGAACTTCTTCTGTGGATTCTTTTGCCTTTGAAATAGGCCATGTAGAATTTCCTTCTGTGATCAATAAAGTATCTATCTATCAAAGACACATTTATATTTACATCCTGCTCTGTAGATCGGGGGCGGGGTCAGCGGCGGCTTTGGGCATGCGTAGTGAGTGTAGTGGGTCGTGGAGTGGTGTGGGTCTGCTCTGACCGGGACGGGGCTCACGGCAGCCCCTACTGCTCGCTGAGGACAGTACCTGAAGATCATGTGTGTTCACCTCAGAGTCTCCAAAAGTCTCCAGTAACACCAGAAGAAGTGACTAGATTTGTCGCTAGTTGCTTTAAAAAAAAAAAAGTTGCTAGAGGGTCTGAAAAGTCGCTAAACTGGTCCCCCTAATCAGAACAGCTACAAGTAAACCTGTCTGACGGATATAAGTGAGATACATTGAGAACAATTGACTGTAAATGTCAGTCGTCTGGATGGTGTAATGCATGTCTGAACAACTTAATTACTATAATGTCTGCAAAGAAACACATTACGAGATCCATTTCTATTACCTTCATTGCTGGACACCGAGCTCTCAGAAGCTTCATCTCTGCGTTCGGCAGTACACCACCTTCGTCAAGCACAGTTGTCAAAACTCTGGAGGCACTACAAAGCCATGAGATTAATCATACCACACAACCATATTCCAGCGAGAAGGAGAATCAAATTACGCATGTGAGCGATCACCATGTCTATATACGTATAACAAAGTGCTTTAAAAGCGAGACGTTTCTCAGAGTTGGCTTTCTGTTGTTTGGTGCAGATGTGTCTAGATACAACATGGTTGTCTATCATTCAGCTTCAGAATTATTGGCATCGTTGTTAAGGCTGGATGGAAAGGTAATGAAAAAAGGTCTTAATTAGCTCACATTCCAAACATGACAGTATAACCCTGTGAGTTGAGTCTAGGAAACAATAATATATAGCAACATTATTGGCATCTATATGAATTTAATGAGCCTCATTCACAAACTGCATTCTCTTAAGAGATCTTTCATCTTAAAACACATAGAAGATCCTGATATTCACCAATGGTGTCTTATTTGGGGTTAGTTCTTATGTCAGACCAGAAACTTATAACACTCAAAAGAACAAAGGTGCCACTTAAGTAAGTGTTGGGAATTTTTTATGTTCCATAGAATCAGGTAAAAGTGTATGCTTACATATGGGCCTGCTGATTGCTGCCGGGCTCGCGGGAAGGTCAGGGCTTTGTGACCTCCGGCATTTGGGGCATTTATGGCACGCAACTTTAGGCCTGAGAACAAGACCCTGCAATGTTATCTTAGGGACTTTTATTTGAGAACCACTTCACCCGGGAGATAACGACTTGGCCAGGTGAACCCAAAACGACCCAAAGGAGCAGGAAGGCAGGCCTATAAAAGACAATGCAGTCAGAGACACGATTGAGACCAGGGTAGACCCAGAGTTTAAGAGCTCACAGAGAAACATCAGAACCACAGTCCAAGAAAAAAAAAGCTTTTTCTCTAAACTGCTCTCCCTCCTTATTCTGATGGCGAAAACAGTTACAACAAAAACATCATGACTCTAGGAACCTTTCCCAAGGACCAAGTTAAGAAAAGATATTGGGTGAATAGGACCCAGTGTTCCCAATTACGTTTATCCACTCCTCAGTCAGTCATTGAAGAATTCCTGTTTCACTAACAATATGAGATGCCACAAACATCATATCCCATCAGTCGTTCATTAGCATGAAGAAAATTAGAGACTAAACAAACATAATAACATTATTACCTTCATAAGCCAGGCATTGACTCCATGCCTATATACTCTGTTACAGCAATAATTAATAAGTTTCAAACATCCACTAGCCTGCAGACAAACACACAATAGAGAACACACTAGGGGGCAGCGGAACAATCACATACAGACAATAGTGTACACACACACTAGGGGGCGGAGAAACACCCACACCCACACACTAGTGAACACACAAACACTAGGGGCAGAGAAACACCCACATAAACACACACACATATCAATAGTGAACGCACACACACTAGGGGGCAGTGAAACAGTCACATACACACAGACACTAGGGGGCAGCGAAACACACATGTGCACACATAAGTGAACACACACACCATGGGGCAGTGGAACACCCACATACATACATACACACACGCTAGGGGCAGTGAAACACCACTCACACTATACGGGACTGTGAGTACACTTGCCTGGAGTGGTGGACAGCCCTATTCACAGCATCCAGAGAGCAGTTGTATATATATATAAATATATATATACATATATATAGCTTAATCTTGCTGTGGTAAAGCAGTTCAATCATCTAAATGATTAGAAGAATTATTTTTTGTTTATTCGTTTCCTACATTTCCTTCAAAAACCAGTTAGACTTGTGTTTTCAGAGTTAGACTAAAAACAATCAAACACAAAGCCATTTTAAATAATCTGTATTGCTCAAAGGTGATTGTATTTTAAGTGGATAACCAACAACAGCATAAAGAAACAAACAAAAACAACAAAAGCAATAAAGGAATTATCTGCAGTGCATGAATGGCATGTGTGATACGTTTTGATAGAACAAAACAAATGAGCAAACACATGAACAAATGCATCACAAGAATAAAAGAAAATAAATCCATTCTTCCATCATTAACACCAGAGTTCAACTGCTATTACTTTCACTTACGTGTGTCTCTGTAAGAAGTCTCTAATTATAACTGACATTTTCATTAAACGCTGAATGTCTTTGTTTCCTACGTGATATTTTCTAGATGCAGTTTGTAGAAAGGACGAGTGATTCCAAGTTTAGAGCTTAATGACCACATACTGCACAGATTAAAAGCCTATAAAAGCCATCTTGGTCATCCACGATGTGATGTCGCACCAATTTTCAATCTGAAGTCATTATTCCGCCGCCGTCTCGTTTCAAGAGTAATAAAGCTGAACTTGTGTCTCGTGTTCCATTTGCTACAGTGAAAGGGTCCAGGTGGAGGCGTCTGTGTGACGGGAATGACTAAGCACTTTCTTTTTTGTCCTCTCGCAGGACCGCAGGGTCGACTCGCTTCCATTGTGACTCAGCACTTCCTCCATTAATCTGCCGTAATTACACCAATAGAAAGTCATCTCGCCGCCGTGCCCTTACCCCATCTCGGCTCAGATTGAAAATTACGGGCAGCCTGAGATGGACCGAACTGCTGGCCTCACCAAGCCGGATCTCCAAACCGAGACCAGCCACGCACGATAAAACAAAGCTAACACCTCTAAGATTATCTCCGAAATGAGGCCCAGGACACCACGCTCATAAAAAACACAACACCGCCCCAGCTCCATTCCTTGTCCTGTCCTTCTGAAGATGAGCTGGGGGCAGTTAAGGTTGTCAAAATATCACCCGGCATTCAATTACTTGTGGTACATAATGAAAATAAAGAAAACAATCAAGAAAGAAAAAGTCCATTTGAATGTTAACAGCTATCCAGTACATTCTCCAGTACAGGAGTGATAAGAGCAACAAGAGTAGGGGCTCTCGAGGAGCTGTTTCATCTTTGTTATTCCACCACAGCTCCACACGTATATTTATTTATATATATATATATACACACACACACACACACATAAATATATATATATATATATATATATATATATATATATATATATATATATATATATATATATATATATATATATGGCCTCGTTGTGCTATTTAAGGAAAGCTTTTATGGATTTTAGGGATAACCCTAACCCCTAACTCAAACCCTAGCCTAAACCCTTAACCCAAAGCTCTTACCCAAAACTCTTACCCAAACCCTAACCCTAACCCTAACCCTAAACCCTAAACTTAACCCTAAACCCTAATCCAAATCTAAATCTAACCCTTACAAAACCCTAACCCTAACCCTATTTTAGGAAAGCTTTTATGGATTTTAGGGATAACCCTAACCCCTAACTCAAACCCTAGCCTAAACCCTTAACCCAAAACTCTTACCCAAAACTCTTACCCAAACCCTAACCCTAACCCTAACCCTAAACCCTAAACCCTAAACTTAACCCTAAACCCTAATCCAAATCTAAATCTAACCCTTACAAAACCCTAACCCTATTTTAGGAAAGCTTTTATGGATTTTAGGGATAACCCTAACCCCAAACTCAAACCCTAACCTAAACCCTTAACCCAAAACTCTTACCCAAAACTCTTGCCCAAACCCTAACCCTAACCCTAACTCTAACTCTAACCAAAACCAAAACCAAAACCAAAACCCAAAACCCAAAACCCTAAACTTAACCCTAAACCCTAATCCAAATCTAAATCTAACCCTTACAAAACCCTAACCCTAACCCCTAAACCCTAACCCAAACCCAAACCCAAACCTAAACCCTAAATCTAACCCTTATTCTAATCCTAACCCTAACCTTAAACCCTAACCCTAAGCCCAAAACCATTACCCAAAACCTAACCCTAACCCTAGAGTTAGTTGACTGATAATGATTCAGACATGAGTTCTATTGCTGAGGCTCTTGCTGTGGAAGTGGTCATGTTCTACCGGGGAAGTCAGTTTATATTAAAATACATCTTTAAATGGACTTTTTTAAATCGTAAATCAAAATTACATCTGGTAAGTAATAGAATGTTTCAGAGCTGAAAGCCAGAGAAAAAGCTCTCCTGGTCTTAGATGAGTAAATGTACCATATATAAGAAATCTCAGATCTTTACTGAGAGAACAAAAGCAATGTTGCCAACAACAGTGCTTTTGACTGACAGGGGACGTCTACAGTTGACTGCTAGGGTTGACAGTTATGTGATGGAAGTCAAATGAATAGTACCACAGGAGAAGGAAGTGGTTTGAAACAAATGCCTTTAAAAATCCACAATGAAGCCAAACTCAACAGCTCATTAGAGCAGGACATGCACTTTCCAATGAGCCCTGAATCACTTTGATTATGGGAACTGGAAATACAGACCTTGAAATCTCACAGTTTTCTGACTTAGGCACAGCCTAGGCAGCCCTGCCGAGACAATTATCTGCTACGGAGGTCTTCATAGCCAGCCATTATAGGGTGTTCCTCCCAATTTCTAACAACACATGACTTTGTATTGTAGTCTTTGAGATACCAGAGATGCCAACCAATGTTTCTGATACATGTCCTTGCCACTTCTGCCTCAGAATCTGCTGAGGGCTTTTCATTTGAAAAGAAATGGGATGACAGTCAACCCAGTCAGCAAAAAGCCTGCAATGTAAAATAAGGCTCCCCACTCCGAATCCCGTATTTGGGAGAAAGGGTGGTGTGCAACAGCACATTTGACTGATTGCTAGGGATCGACAGTTGTGTGATGGAAGTCAGGTCAATAGTAAAGCCACAGGAGAAGGAAGTGGTTTGAAACCAGTGACTTCAAAAATCCACAATGAAGCTGAACTCCACAGCTCATTAGAGCGTGACGTGCACTTTCCAATGAGCCCTGAATCGCATTGCTCCTGGAAACCAGAAATACAGAAACTCAAAATCTCTGAATCTCTAGGCACAACCTAGACAGCCCTGCCGAGACCACAGCAAGGGTCTTTAGAGCCAAAGTAATTTTGTGAGCTGTGACAGTAAAATAAACAACTTAAAATAAACAACTTCACAACTGTATTATAAGGTGTTACACCCCATTTTTAACCACACATAACTTTGTATTGTAGTCTTTGAGACACCAATTTGAAATGATGGATACAGAAAAAGGATACATGTGATGACACTCAACCCAGCCAGGTAAAAGCCCCCCTTGACACCTCAACTCCGCGTTGGGGACAACAGGTGGTGTGCAACAGCACATTTGACTGATTGCTGCTAGGGATCGACATGCTCCCTTATATGAACCCAGAAATCTCGCAAACTTAGGCGCAACGTAGGCAGCCATGCAGTGACGCTCACCTAATGTGGAGGACTTCAGAGCCTGAGACATTTAGAGAGATGAAGACAGTGAAAATAGGAAAACTCTAAACTTTACAATAGTATATGCCATCGTTTCCCCCCTTCCAATCACACCTGACTTTGTATTACAATCTTTGAGATACCAGAGATACAAACCCATGTTTTCTCTACATATTATTTCCACAGCTACCTCAGAATCTGCTGAGGGCTTTTAATTTGAAACAACAGATACAGGAAATGAAAACGTTATGACACTCAACCAAGTCTTACAGGTCTTACATTTAAAAGAACAATTAAAATGTAAAATAAATAGTCCAAACCCCCACCTCTCTAACCCCTCTTAACCCCCCATATTAGAGAGAGGGTAGTGTGCAGGTCATGCCGATGTTGTTGAAGAAATCCTAAAGAAAATACTGCCAACGCTCAATATCTAATTTTTGAAGCGCTGTAGATCAGCAGAGACTCGTTCAAATGAAGCCAAACTCCACACGGACGCCGAGTCTGTACAACCTCTAATTGCTGCAAATAAATCTAGTGCTGAATCTGAAACGGCTCCCTACTCTGAGTGCACTAAAACTATGGTTCCTACGCCCAAACCGATCACTAAGGGTTTACATATTCATGCAGCTATCACAAAATATACATGACTTTCTGTTAAATCTATCAAGTTTTGGTGACCTTGGTCAAATGACAATAGTGAAATATGACATTCTTACAGAAAATACACTGTACAATTACTGTTAATGTGTTACGTCAGCATACTGGGAAAAAAAAGAAACCACAAAATGTGGCCTGTAAAAAGTGATGGTATATATTGTCGCTGTCCAAAAAATATATGTACCTCGATTTTTCTACATTATTTTAATGTGGCAACTGGCATTTACACTGTTTAAGATTTTCCTAATGAATGTACCAATAGAAATGCTCTAAAATGGCTTGAAAAAAAAAAAGTTTCCATTGATTACATTGAAAATAAAGAAGGTTGCCATTTTGGAAATACATATTTTTCTTAGGACAGTGACATATATATATATATATATATATATATATATATATATATATATATATATATATATATATATATATATATATATATATATATATAGTCGATGTCCAATCAAAAACATGTATCCATTTTTGCCGATTTTGAGTTACTTGAACATGCCAGTGGTCGTTTACATTATGTAAAAAACTTCCTAATCGATGGACCAATAGAAATGCTCTAAAACAGCTTGGAAAAAATTCTGGTTCCATTGACTTGCATTGAAAGTAAAGTATGTTTTTGGACTCTCCTGTAAAGTTCTCCTGTTTTTCATTGGACAGTGACAAATATATACAAACCCCAGACTTGCGTACAACCCCAGGCAGCCTTGCTGGGATGCTTGTCCACAGTGAGAAGTAAGGACCCCTGAAATCACAAGGTTCTTGACCTTTTGTCTTCTCTGAGGCATCCATGCTGTTAGTATGGTAATAATGTGATCATCAATAATCGTTGACATACTAGTCAAAGTGTATAGCATCATCACAGAGAAATTCAAGTCTGTGCAACCCAAATGAACAATGTCAGTACTAAAAGCACTGTAAAGTGAATGGGCTTCGAACCAGTTTTGCCTTTGTTTTCTTTTCGAATATGACCCCTAACAATTTTGGAGTTAAGCCAATAAGAGTTCCAGCTTGTTAACTACATTAGCCTCAAACTCCAGAGCAAAGCTAAAAAAAAACCCTGAGTTTAAGACACGAAACATGTCTTGGCTGATCTCCTATTTGTGGTGCATTAAAAGTATGTCTATTTGATTACACAATATATTTCTTCAAGAGGGAGACAGCTAATTGTTGGGCCCACATTAAATTAAGTGTCTCTAATAACTGTAATTATATATGTAAAACAATATATCTACCAGTGATGTAGCCACTGTTACAGATGGATTACAGCAGCTTATGTAATTACACATGTGTATCAATTTCTTGTTGCCTCATGTAATGATGTAAGAGTATCTTGATAGCAACATATTCTCTCTCATGTAATTATTAATTGAATGTGTTGCATTACATCACTACCAAAACCCTCAATAAAACCGTGCTGCTGCAATCTAATTACAAACTAAGGCATCACTAATAGGCGGACCGCGGTCTGGATCTGGACCCAGACGTTGTCCAATGCGGACCCAAACTGATAAACGATTAAGAGCGATTTAATTTTGACTGTGTTTATTTTAAGTGGCTGAGCTTTTCTTGTCTTTACAGAATACGGGCTTTACAGTGCAGTGAACTCAGAGACCAATCGCATGTGCTGTAAAATCACCGAATGCGCTCCTCAGCCAATCAGATCTGTGCACATTGGGGCGTGCGGCGTGCAGACAGGTGAGGTATAAAGCGAGGAGCAGCAGCCGGAGACTAAAGCGAGTCAGAAAGAATACCGAGCTCTAAAAACAGAAAAGTCAACAGTGACTGTTTAACCAGGAACGGTTCTGGAGCGGACCTGCTCGTCTAGTTTTGGAGAATATTTGTGAAACTGAGTTAACAAGAAGACGCACTCGTTACACTCATGTTAATACCATAGTGACAGAAAATGGTGTTACAATGATCTAGATACTCTCACATAGTAACATGAGTTAGCAAAAAGTAATGGATGCACATGTGATGACATAAGATTTACTACTGAAATCCATCTGTAACCGTGGCTATATCAGTAGTAGTTACATCGTTGTTGAAGCTCTACTGCTCAGGACAGAAAGGCTCTCCAGCGTGTGATCAAAACTGCACAGTCCATCTCAGGAGCAGCCTTCCCCTCACTACAGAACATCTACCACACCAGGGTCACCAGGAGGTCCCACATTATAATCAGGGACAGTACACACCCCCAGCACACACTCTTCAGACGTTTACCTTCAGGCAGACGTTACAGGAGTGTGAAGACCAGGACCACAAGACTGACAAACAGTTTCTACTCACAGGCCATCAGGCTTGTAAACACCTCACACACTACCTCTCTAACCTCTCCTATCTGAACTGGTTTTAACTGGTCTGATTTTAACTGCACCTTACATTCACTCACTGTACTGCTGTTTACGTACAATACTGTTTACACTCACTGTACTGCTGTTTACGTACAATACTGTTTACACTCACTGTACTGCTGTTTACATACAATACTGTTTACATTCAGTGTACTGCTGTTTACATACAATACTGTTTACATTCACTGTACTGCTGTTTACATACAATACTGTTCACACTCACTGTACTGCTGTTTACATACAATACTGTTTACATTCACTACTCGCACAAACATTACTGTTTACATGTGTTGCTTGCAACTTGCACTTTATGGCTGCTTTTTATTCTTTAACTATAAAAATACTTTAATTTATTTCAACTTATTGTATTATACTTTGTATATTTTGTATACATTTTTTATTATTTCTTGTATTTGTTATCATTATCTATTGGTGAATGGAGGAACAGCAAAGTAAGAAATTGATTGTACAGTGTAACTGTCTGTTCTGCTGTACACATGACAATAAAACTCTTGAATCTTGAATCATGTATAACTAGCCAGTTATTAAAGGCACTTAATGTAAAGTGGGACTGAAGATCCCAGGAAGGGCAGAAATGTTGAGTATTTGTAATAAATCATCAGATTTGATCTGCTTCTTCAAAGCCTATCACCACCTCATTGCCCCAAATTGTGTTTAGCACAACGGTAGAGCAATTGCAGAAAGCGAGGAGCGTGTTATCTGAGTTCTTTATCGCTTATGCAAGGCGAAGGCGGCAACTACGGCGGTGCAGAAACCCTGTGGAGCATCCTAGCGGTGGTGAGTGGAGTCATCATTACCTCCTTAATAGCCCCGGCATAATGACAACTCCTCCTGCTCTCAGCACCTGAACAGAGTGTGCATGTGCTGATGGTGGGCTAATGGAGACTAAGCAGGATCACTCAGAGGCCCCTTAATGCCACGCCTGCCCCGCTCTTTCATTTCACGCTGTTTTTTCCCCCCTTAACCTCTTCAGCGTCCGGCGGCGTGGACCATGTTTACTTCCTTTGAAGCTAACAGCAGGAGGAGAACAAAGAAAAGACACACCGTTGTCTCCGTGGGCTTCAAAAAGGCCGCTTTGGGCATCAATCATGTCCCCCCCGCCCCTACTCTCTCGCTCTCTTTCTCTTTCCCTTTCCCTCTCTATCTTCTCTCGCTCTCTCCATTCGACACAATCTCTGGTCAATAGAGCTGGTAGCCGAGTCAAACTTGCTGCATGTAGCCGCGGCGCTTGGTTAAAGATAAATTGGCTAGGATGTGCTCGGTGCTGACAGGTTATATATCATGTGGATGTATTCGCTCTCCTCAAACTTGGATGAAAACCACGGCGGCGAGACAGCTAAATACATCAGGAAATATAGCCAATACCATCTCCGGCAAGATGCATCTGCCAGGGTTGAACTTGCAGGAAAGTGATTAAGTCTTAACCGAGATCACTCAGGTGCATCTCCGTGCTCTCAGAAGATCTCTGGTAAATGCATTAAGGGCATTAGTTTGTGATATGGCTGCCAAGCCCCACATGTATCGAACCATTCTATATTGCTCATGGAGGCTCGGCCAAATCAATTTCGTCCGCCCCGTGTTGTGTACAAAGCAGTGGCGTCTGTATTAACCTCTGTACGCACCCATACATTTCTCTTAGTTATAAAGTCATTTATTGAAATAAAGCAAAGCTATCATTTCCTAGATCATCTCGTAATCGGGGTCCCAACACCAGAGGTGGTTAGTAATGAAGTACAAGTACTTTGTTACTGTACCGCATCGGCTGATATTTTAATCAAAATGTGCGATCGGTGATCGGCCGATATTTCTCCAATTTAGCCGATCCCGAGAGCCGATCAATGGTGTTAAACAAATAAGCCTAATTTCTGTGTTTTTGTATTTCTGTATTTACAGCTCCGGCCAGCTCCCTGCAATTCCTTTCTGAACCGCTAGGTGGAAACACATACCCTTTTATTTTCCACAGACTGACTAAAGCGGCGCCCCTCGCGAAACAGTTTTCCTTTGCGTTGCGTTGCGTCCGTGATTGGCTACTTTGACAGCTTTCAGGCCTCAGCAGTAAATGCTCGGAAAAGAAAAAAAAACAAACAAACAATACACCTCTTGACAAATGAGGTGCCTATTGTGTCTCCCAAAGAAGCAAGAGCTCATGGCCAAGATACCCAGTTAAAGAGTTTCTCAAGAGAATTATTTTTAAAGAAATACTTTTACTTTTATACTTTAAGCATGCTTGGGAGCATACACTTTTATACTTTTACTTATATAAAAAAAATATAGTCATACTTCAACTTTTACTTGAGTATTTTTTTTACTAGATTACTAGTACTTTTACTTAAGTAAGGAACTCATGTACTTCTGCCACCTCTGCCCAACACTCGCTCATGAAAATGCCTCCATTTTTTGGGATGTTCTTTCAAGGGGGTTACCCCGTAACCCTTTAACCTTGATTTGGGGGTCACTTAGTTGCCACCAATATTACCCCAAATATAATCAGTTGTCTAGGACATGTTTGGTGGCCGCAAGGCTAATGTAGATAACACAAATGTCTGGTGATATCAGAGTCATGTCAATATCCACAGATATATACTTTAAAATACTGGACATGATGTTTAGATCTGTGTGGTCATTCTGAGTGGAGTGTGTATGTTCTCCCCGTGCTTGAGTGGGTTTCCTCCCGGTACTCCGGTTTCCTCCCACAGTCCAAACATAAGCATGTTAGGTTGATCAGTCCTGCTAAATTGCCTGTAGGTGTGAGTGTGTGCGTGAGCGTGTGTTGACCATGCGATGGAGTAGAAGTCAATAGTCCCCCAAACAATTTCTCAGAATACCATTTTTCAGTGAAATCTCCGAAATTCAGACAGGCGACCTGTCCATGGTGTGCCCCGCCTTCGCCTGATGATGCGGGATAAAGCGGAAGATAATGGTTGGATGGATGGATAGTTGCAACATTGGCCTACAGCGCTAAGTAACCTCATACAAATAAAGGTTACATCACTCTGTAACGCTAATGCAAATTTCCTTTTAGTGACGGTAGGCAATGATTGTGTTGATGTAATATACATTATATGGCCAAATGTATCAGCATTCCAAAACCATGGCCATTAAACTGGACCTTTTATGTTCAAGTCTATATATTTCATTTTGGGGTCTACTAAAATAGATTTAAATGATTCAGTTGTTTTAAAGTACAAAGTAGATCTGTATTTACCATCTGTCTGAAATGCTCTGCTAGCGCTCCTGTGTCACTAAGCCCTGCCTCCCAATAAGCCCAGCATGCTCTGATTGCTCAGCTTACGCACTCTGTTTTGATCCACCACCAGTAGTTGGTGAGGATGGTCGGCTAGTAACATAGAAAAGGGCTGGAATTCCAACAGGCAGCTGAAAATAGTAGTCTCTGTGGGAGAACACTCAATCTGGAAAGTAGTTTTGGCTGTATAACTTTGCAGATTGTTTACATTCACAAAAAGCTACAACATACTAAAGGAAAGGGGGAAACTGGAAAGGGACCCTTTTAATATGAAGGTGACAGGAGACCATCATGCTGGAACACTAAAGCACTTTACCTTTCAAATATTTAAATAGTATTAATACAGTAAGTAGTGCTTTTACATATATCTGTGTGTTTATTTATTTATATATCTATGTATTATTTGCAGGCATCACCTGGTTTGACCAATTAGTACTTCATTAAGTTAACTAGTTAGATACCCATACTTCTTTGTATTATATTTATGTTTATTTACATCCATTCTAATAATATCTGATGTTTTTACTAGTGAAAACACATTTATTTATTTATTTTTTTAACAATGAGCTTAGGTGACTAAAACCTTTGCACAGCGGTGTATACCAGCTTTTTGGACATCCCATTTAATACTATGGCCTTTGCACACATGGCTTATGGTCATCCTGGAGCAAGAAAGTGTCATTTCCCAAACTGCTGCCAAAAAGTTATAATTGTGTGCAATGGTATTTTATATTTGTATCCAACCTTCAATAGAACTAAAAGCCCAAACCCTGACAATTATTCCTCCTCTACCAAACTTTGGGCACTACACATTTGGGTGGGAGTTCTCTTAATATCTACCAAAGCCAGATTCATCCATCAATCATCAAACCAGCCATCCATTATTCATCACTCCAGCAAACATGTTACAGTGCTTTAGTGGAAGCATGATTCATGTCACCCCATTGGCACTGCACAGATCCTAAGCTTGTGGCTTAGTCACTGAGCTATTGCTGCTTCTATTGTACTTACAGTTGACTGGGCCATACTATAGTTGACCGGGTCATCCAACTGGCATCTCATGACAATGCCATATTTAAAGTTATTAAGTTCTTGAGTACACTCCTTTTTGCTGCCAATGGTTGCATAAGGAGATTGCACAGCTATGCACTTGATTATATACACCTGTTAGCAGCTGAAAATACCTTCCAATGGAAATAATGTACACAGTAAATTCAAAGCATTTTCATTTTTTTTCCCAGTATTCTCAGCAGAAGATGGATTTGATCTGAGCCTGGCTGCAACAAAAACACATCTGAAGCCATTCTGTAGGAGCAGGAACCTGGTGCCCTTGCTGCAGATTAAAAGCGAGTTTGTAGCCTGTCCTGTACAGTTATTGATTGAGACTCAGGCCTGGGCACAAAATGGAGAGGCCCCCTAGAAGCGTCAGAGGGCGAAAGCAGCCCAACTCGGATGAAACAGGCTGAAAGTGTTATTGAGTCACCCCCTGCTAACCCCGCCATCTTTACCTCACTCCATGAGTCAACGGAGTTCACACGTAACAAGGACAGAATTGAATGGCAGCCCTCATTCGCGAAAAAGAGATTGAGCTTTGGGGGGGAAACAAAAAAGGAGGCAGAGAGGAAAAACAGACAACCCTCAGTGCAGGAATTTCTTGCTGACGAGCTGAGGGAAGACCTGGTCATGGTTCTAGTCGTTAATCCTCCGACAACCTGCTCGTTCTTCCACTCTTTAGGTGCTTTCACACGTAGAGCGACTGTGAAAATACGTCAGAGCCGAACTGAGCAGGATCGATTTCTTTCCCCTCTACGTGCCACTCAGAATCCCGGAATTCCGGAGGGGCTCTAATTTAGTAAAGCCAAACACAGAGGAAGCGTCTTTCTCTCGTGGCGCTTGGAGCCAGGCGGCTTTCTTAACACTTTACATAGCGGCACACGTATATATGGCTTTCCGCTGGATGTCTTTAGGGCTTCCAGCAGTTGATACTTTACATCCCCACTCGGCTCCGTTAGTGCTTTCACGTAATTAACACACATATGGTTAATTTTAGAACGTCTCCGGGCTGTAGGGTATAAGTCTACAGCGTTTCATCTTCTGAACTAAGCTGTTAGCTACATTAGCATCTGTGGAACAGAGCTGTTAGTTTAACACGACTCAGAGATTTCATTTCTAAGGAAGTCTTGCCCACTTTCGGCTTCCAAACCTCGGATATCAGCGCTTCAGCTGCAGCTCGGACGGCACGAAAGACCCCCAACGGCAGCGCTGGTGAGAAACAGATAACATCAACACCTTTTACGGCTTTTACAGCTTTCGTTGTTGAGGGTCTGACTTAATGTCGTGAAGACAGAGGTAACATAAATTCGGCAGTTTCTCGACTAAGGATGAATTTGATCACCGCCATCGCTTCTATCTTCATGCCCTTCAGCGGCGTCGCGTCCCCCCTTAAATCCTGTGCGGTGGAACACCAGTCTATGCAATCATTCTGCTAAGAAGTGGCTGCGGCCCCCCGTGGGATGAGGATTTGAGTCTAACCTTGGCCGCATCACCCGAACACCGGAGCAGTGACCCCCATCGATCTGCTGATGGGTGGCGTTCCCCAGGCCGGTGCGGCAAGGGAACGGCAGGGAGATGAAGCGGGTCAAGGCGAGGCATGCTGTTGTTAGCGAGTCATTACAGCGGCAGAGTGCACTCCAGGGAACTCCATCGCGCTCGTAATGCCGGATTCATTTGGTAAAGCGAGGCATGCCATAATCGGATTTCGAGTGCTGTTTTTAAGGGGCGGCTTTTCAGAACAAATGCTGTGGGGGTGTCCTGGAATCCCTGCCTTGCACTTGCTCTGCTGTTTCTCCATTCTGAGCCCACCCTGACCTCTATAGGGAAGAGAAAAACAGGCTAAGACGAGCTACTGGATACATCCACAGCGTTCGGGATCGCCATTCATTCTGCCATAATGGAATTCCCTTCTTTATTATTATTTTTTTGGAACATCACATAAAGCTGCATCGTCGGGAGACGTTGCAACAGTACAAGCACAACAGCTACAACAGTAGAACGTCTTGCCGAGCCATATGACAGCAAAGTCTGACGTTGTTTAACTGGCCTCTGGAGAGCAATTAATGGCAAATTGTACAGGCAATGCACACATAGTGACATGTAGAGCAAAGCAAAATGAAAGAAAGCTCTTTACCTCTTTACTGGATCGTTCATTCAAGTCTGCACTGAAAACAATCCAGATTAAAATGTAATGAAGGCACTTTTGTTTTCCACCATGCTGCGCAGTGACAACAGTGACATGCAACACACACACACTACTACTTTTCCACACTTGACAAGTTTAACACATGACAAAATATACAACAAACCCACCATTACATCGTTTTCATTGTTTTCGTGTCTCTTGACCTCTTGTTTTGTAATTCAAATGTATTTCCCGCAACTAACTGTAACCGAAACAGTAGAATGCAATGCACAGTGTCACATCCCAGCCCTGCAATACACCTCCACGACAGCGGAGGTCACCATCACCTGAGTACTAAACAGTTTTCCAGGTGTATCTCATCGTATCGGCCACTCTTCTCATATTTAAACCCCTGTATTCTACATCTTACCGCAAGGTCTTGTTTTCGTCTTTGAATACAATTCTGAACGTTTTTTCTGATTCTCTTGGATTATCTGGCTCTGATCTGTTTATGGTTTTTGGCTTCACCCCTTTTGATATTTCAGGTCTGCATTTAAACAGCTCAACATATTTTACAGAACACTGACAAAAAAAAATGTCATTAAACTCATTGTGTGAGTTTGCCCTACACTCAAAACGGTTCTTCAAGAGATCTATAGTACAGTGAAAGGTTTATGAATGGTTCTTCAGTGTGATGGAGAATGTATTGTCTTCTGGGAGGCATTACCATTGTTTTATATCTGAGACTGGGACTGATACTGCAGCTGGAGTATCTACCACTATACTTGTTTCTTCTATTAAACAACTGAGCTGTTAATGATACAGTCATCTGGATACAGTTTGCTTAACACAGCCATCTAAATCACAACTGTCAAACTAATATTCTACTCCCCTAAATCCAACAACATGACTCAGTAACACAACACTGCTGTTTCTTTTTATTGAAACTTTTTCACACATGCCATTTGTAGCAGTATTTTTGATTGGGCAGCATCATTCAGACCTTTAAAATCTAATTTTAAGCTCAAGTTTTTGTAATAGTTTAGGCTAATCTAACATATCAGATTATTTTCCTCCAATAAGTTTGGGCAGCACTGGACCGATACCAATACTGAGTACCTCATTGGTGCACCCTTATCCCTTAGTTGTATATCACACTATATGGGTAGCTTCTACGAATTGAAATCACAGTTGTTGGTCCTATATATATAGAAACTATTTTCATAAGGATTCTATATAGAGCCATATGCAACCCATTATGAAGAACCATGCATCACTCACCTGTTTCTAAGTAAATTAGCCTGTCACAGCAAGATGCTAATGATCAAATGTAGCATCTTCAGACTCTCAAAACTGATTGCTATATAAACCCTGATGTCAGATTCTCTCTATAAAGCCTAATTTATGCTTTATTAACGATGACTGACTAATGAAGGCTGACTGTCTCACTGTCCATAACTAGGGTGGCCAGAAGAGTGACCATGCTTCATTACAGGGTGACACTTGCCATGCTGGCGACACTTTGGCTACACTTTCTGAGCACAACTCTAGCTTCCTTCATATCAGTGAGACTGTGACACAATAAAAAAAATAAAAGATTAATGTTCAGATAGAAAAATCTTCCAAAACAGGCGCAGTATATCATTGGTGCACCCTTAGTTGTACATCACGCTATATGTGAACAATCTTATTAGAAATAGTTCTGCATGGCAGCAAAAGTTCTCCTCTATGGTTACAATACCAAGTTTGTAAGAATTGAAAATATATGTGCTATATATAGTGCTATATATGGAACTATTTTCATAAGAATTCTATATAGAACCATATACAACACATTATAAGGAACCACGCAGTGACCAAGCCATATTATCTTGTTATACATTATCAAAGCTATTCAGATAGGAAACCACAAAGTCAAATTCAGTGCCACCTGTGCCAACTTGATTAGATGACACATACATAAATATAAAATATATATCATTTCACAAGAAAGACAATCTAAATAAATGCATTTTGGCATTTTGGATCAGGTGCTATGAATTAATACATTCTGTAGGTCAACTGCGTTACACATGAAAAACACATACACTACAGCTCAAAAGTTTGGGATCACAGTGAAATGTTCTTAACACAACAATGGACTGACGGGTCTCTAAAGAAAGTTGTTTCTTTCTGGTCATTTTGAGTCGGTCAGCAAGCCATCAACTGCTGATGCTTCAGATACTAAACTAACCTAGAATGTTGTTCCCCCTTTTTATGCTCACTTATTAGTAGAATGATTTTCAGCTGTGCATCACAATTGAGCAAGAGTGTCCTAACAACCAATTAGTCCAATAACATCCTTAACTTGGATTGGCGGCCGTACCAGGAGATTTAGACAGAGGACTGAGAATTACTGATAATAGGACTATATGCAAAATAAGCCTCTATACAAAAATAGACTTTAATACAAACATTTTTATTATTTAAAAATAATCTGATACACTTACATTAATTGTGAAATGGACAATATTGTTTATGAATTGCATGAAAATTGCATGAAATGAAATTCTCAAGTGATCCTAAACTTTTGAGCGGTAGTGTACATACCAAAACCAAAAAAAACATTGATGTGAATTGTGTAGTTTCTCCATGTTTGATTGATTTCTTGACTATAAAACAAAGAAGTTAATAACATCTTAGCACCTGAGGTTACCGTAAATCAAATAAGTGTTATGTTTTAACGGAATGAAATGAAATAAAAAAAACATTTATGCTGTGAAGTTGTGGAAAATCCCATTTCCTGAGTTCAGTTAGCGCTGCGCTAAACCCAGTTAGCTGAACTACATGTAATTGAGTGCAAACCAGTGTACAGCCCTGTGGCTCCTTCTGCACAACTTGATGGGATTTGTAGGAGTTCTTTAAAAGTAAAGCAGTGCAAGATTAACCATGCACAATGTTGCTTTAACCCTTTTTCACTGTAGGCTCTAATTGCAACTGCCTGTTTTTGTATCTGAACATTAATAAAAGTTTTTTTCTTTTTTTTATTGTATCACAGTCTCAGCTAGAATTGTGCTCAGAAAGTGTAGCCAAAGGGTGGTCAGCATTGCAAGTGTCACCCTGTAATGAAGCATGGTCACTCTTCTGGCCACCCCAGTTATGGGAAGCGAGACAGTCAGCCTTCATTAGTCAGTCATCGTTAATAAAGCATGAATTAGGCTTTATAGAGAGAATCTGACATCAGGGTTTATATAGCAATCAGCTCTGAGAGTCTGATGATGCTACATTTGATCATTAGCATCTTGCTGTGACAGGCTAATTTACTTAGAAACAGGTGAGTGAACGCACACTGAGTTTAACCCTATGAGGTTTTATTGAAGTCGGTTATTCAACAGTGCAATATGTTGATTATTAAAAATTAGTCAGCTGTAATGATTTATTTTTTTAACCAACTATTACTTATTAATTACAGCTGAACACATGCATGTATCGTAAGTTACCATACAAAGCTTTCTCTGGCTATTTTTGCTAATCATTATGCTCATGTTCAACTGCTGTGAATGCTACATGAATAGCTTCTATGGCCTGTATAATAAATGCAGTTCTGGAAGTTAACATTTATGTCCTAATTTATGCATTTAATTCGACTCCAGTCAAATACATCACCTCCTCGTGAATGACTAAAATATTTGACATCAACACATTACAGTTTACTTTCAGCAGTAGCCTCTATTGATGTGATATTTTATTCATGTGGGAATGATAGACAGATTTAATTATGTATAGAGAAAAAACCCACACATCAGTTTATGTCATTTTAATATACAGCGCCCTTCACAAGTATTGGCACCCCTTTTAACCATGAACAACATGGGCTGTAAAACAATTCTAGCAGCACTTCCTATGAACCCTGTATTAACAATGCTGTGTGAACTAATTTGTACATTATTTTTACAAAATTTATTTATACTTTATACATTACTTTGTACTAAATTATGTACAGTAATTATATACACTTCATACTTTTTGTACAGTATTTATACTTTGTATAGTATTTATACTTTACACATTACTTTTTACAGTACTCTGTAATTCATTATACTGTATTCTATACAATAATATGTACATGTTTATACTTTATACTTTAATTTGCACAATATTTATTTATACTTTATACTTTACTTTGTACAGCATTATGTACAGTATTTATATGCACTTTGTATGTTTGTACAGTATTTATATTAAAATGTACCATACTTTGTATGGTATTTTGTACAGTATTTATGTACACATTATACTTTATTTTGTACAGTATTTATGTATGTATTATATTATATTTTGTACAGTACTTATATGTGTATTATATATTACTTTGTACTGTATTTATATGTTTTGCATTTTATTTTGTACAGTATTTATGTATATATTATATTTTATTTTGTACAATAATTATATATGTACTATATTTTATGTTGTATTGTTTTTATGTGTTACATTTTATTTTGTACAGTATTTATGTATGTATTATATTTTATTTTGTACAGTACTTATATATGTATTATATATTACTTTGTACTGTATTTATGTTTTACATTTTATTTTGTACAGTATTTATGTATGTATTATATTTTATTTTGTACAGTACTTATATATGTATTATATATTACTTTGTATTGTATTTATGTTTTACATTTTATTTTGTACAATACTTATATATGTATTATATTTTATGTTGTATTGTATTTATGTTTTACATTTTATTTTGTACAGTATTTATATATGTATTATATTTAATTTTGTACAGCATTTATATATGTATTATATTTAATTTTAAACAGTACTTGAATATATATATATATATATATATATATATATATATATATATATATATATATATATATATATTATACTTTATTTATACTGTATTTATGTATGTATTATATTATATTTTGTACAGTACTTATATGTGTATTATATATTACTTTGTACTGTATTTATATGTTTTGCATTTTATTTTGTACAGTATTTATGTATATATTATATTTTATTTTGTACAATAATTATATATGTACTATATTTTATGTTGTACTGTTTTTATGTGTTACATTTTATTTCGTACAGTATTTATGTATGTATTATATTTTATTTTGTACAGTACTTATATATGTATTATATATTACTTTGTACTGTATTTATGTTTTACATTTTATTTTGTACAGTATTTATGTATGTATTATATTTTATTTTGTACAGTACTTATATATGTATTATATATTACTTTGTACTGTATTTATGTTTTACATTTTATTTTGTACAGTATTTATATATGTATAATATTTTATTTTGTACAGTACTTATATGTGTATTATATATTACTTTGTACTGTATTTATATGTTTTACATTTTATTTTGTACAGTATTTATGTATGTATTATATTTTATTTTGTACAGTACTTATATGTGTATTATATATTACTTTGTACTGTATTTATATGTTTTACATTTTATTTTGTACAGTATTTATATATGAATTATATTTTATTTTGTACAATACTTATATATGTATTATATTTTATGTTGTATTGTATTTATGTTTTACATTTTATTTTGTACAGTATTTATATATGTATTATATTTAATTTTGTACAGCATTTATATATGTATTATATTTAATTTTAAACAGTACTTGAATATATATATATATATATATATATATATATATATATATATATATATATATATATATATATATATATATATATATATATATTATACTTTATTTATACTGTATTTATGTATGTATTATATTTTATTTTGTACAGTATTTATATATGTATTATATTTTATTTTATCCTGTACAGTATTTATATATACAGTACATTATACTTTACTTATCTACAGTATTTTGTCTGTCATTTATTGGACTGGTCTTTGAGGTTACCTGTTATGCACTGTAACAGTGTTTTTGGGGTAAATAAAGAAAAAATAAACGAGACAAGAGCTTACATCCATCTGCCTCTGGCACTCATATAAACTGGAGTAGCCTGTAAGAACAGAAGGCCTCTGGATGTCTGGAAGTAACAGCATTAGACAGAAGGGCATATAGGCAATTGAACTATCATTATAGGAGCTACAAGCTGTGAAGTACCAGCCAACAGGACACAAATGGACACAATGCAGCACAGCATAATTCATCACTGCCGAGGACATTAGGCTGTAGAAGTTTAATCACCAGCACGCAGGGCTTCACAACCAAAGGCATGACAACAAGTCTGTGACCTTTACATTTCCTGCAATTAGGACTGAGGGGTTAGTGTAAAGAGTAAGTAGTTTGAGCCACAGGACTTCACGCTGTAGGCACTGAGTGTGTGTTATGTGAGAGTGCACCATTACACCCCACCCCCCCACACACACACACACACACTCCTCGCTCCCCCACCACACACACACATCCCCCACGCCCCATCAGAGCACAGCAGAGAGGATTGTGGGAGTGATCCTGCCTGGCTCTTTGCGCTGTTTAAACAGATGGGCCCTTCGGCTCAGACAGACAAACACACACACGTGTACACACACAGACACACACACACACATTAAACGAAAGAAAGTGGCAGAGAGGAGAGGAAAATGCCCTTCGAGGTTCAACATGAGAGATACTGGCACTGACAGAATGGGAGAGAGAGAGAGAGAGAGAGAGAGCGGGATAGAGGGGGAAAAGGTGAAGAGTGAGGTGGAGGTGTATAGCAGGGAGCAGGAGGATGAGAGAAAGAGATGGGCAATAAAGAGACGGAGAGAGGGAGGAAGAGAGAGGGAGCTGGATGGGTGGAAAGAGAGGAGGGATAGGAAGAAAGGAGAGGTGGGAAAGGAGGAATAGAGGGCCAAAAAGGGTAAAGAACGAGGTGGAGGTGTATAGCAGGGAGTGTAGAAAGGAGACGGGAATGGGGGGAGAAAGAGAGAGGAGGAGGATGAGAAAATGAGATGGACAATAAAGAGAAGGAGACAGGGAGGAAGAAAGAGGGCAGAGAGAATGGGAATGTAGAAAGAAGGTGGGATACAGAGTGAGAGAAAGAGAGAAGGAAGTTGTTGAAAGGAGAGAGAGAAGGAAAAAGATCAGAGAAGAGAGGAGATTGTGAAAAGGAAAAGAGGAAGGTGAGAAGGATGGAAGGGAGAGAGGGGAGAGAGGGGGTAAAAGACAGATGACAGGGTAGGAACAGAGAGGAGGCGGAGAACAGACTGACACAGCCTGAATGCAGCCAGGAGATGGAGAGAGCGAAAGAGAGCGAGAGAGCGAGAGAGAGAGAGAAGAAGAGAAACAGACAGATAGACAGCGAGTAAGAGAGGCTGGAGTAAGAGATGACAGGGTAGAGACAAAGAGAGGGGAGGGGGGCTTATAGAAAAAGACAGCATATAACTAACAGACAGACAGAGAGAGAGAGAGAGAGAGAGAGAGAGAGAGAGAGAGAGAGAGAGAGAGAGAGAGAGAGAGAGAGAAAGACCCTCATAGACCCTCCTGCTAAAGCAAATACCACCAGAAATGAGCACTCAGCATACAGCAGTTACCAAAGCCTTGATTTAGAAAAGAACAGAACAGTACTGAACTGAACTGGACAGTACTGAACTGATCTGAACAGTACTGAACTGAACAGTACTGAACTAAACAGTATTGAACTGAACAGTACTGAACTGATCTGAACAGTACTGAACTGAACAGTACTGAACTAAACAGTATTGAACTGAACAGTACAGAACTGAACTGAACAGCGCTGAACTGAACAGAACAGTACTGAACAGTACTGAACTAAACAGTACTGAACTGTACATTACTGAACAGAACAGAACAGTACTTAACTGAACAGTACTGAACTGAACAGAACAGTACTGAACTGAACAGCACTGAACTGAACAGAACTGAACTGAACTGGACAGTACTGAACTGAACTCAGCAAACACTAAACTGAACTGAACTGAACAGTACTAAACTGAACTGAACAGTACTGAACAGTACTGAACTGAACTGAACAGTACTGAACTGAACAGTACTGAACTGAACTGAACTAAACAGAACAGTACTGAACTGAACTGAATTGAACAGTACTGAACTGAACTGAGCAGTACAGAACTGAACTAAACTGAACAGTACTGAACTGAACTGAGCAGTACTGAACTGAACTGAACAGTACTGAACTGAACTGAACAGTACTGAACTGAACAGTACTGAACTGAACTAAACAGAACAGTACTGAACTGAACTGAACTGAGCAGTACTGAACTGAACTGAGCAGTACTGAACTGAACTAAACTGAACAGTACTGAACTGAACTGAACTGAACTGAGAGAACAGAGAGAGAAAGTAAGATACTCCGGAGGAGATTTATGGGAGTGTTATTTTGACATCAGGGCATCTTTATGTTCCTTGTAGCGACCAAACTGTGTGTCATCAGTTCAGCAGGAATATCTGAGATTGAGGATCTCAGTAAAAGCCGCCGTGCGCTCCACATGCAGAATAATCACGGAGAGTCTCCACACATCACGCATACACTCTCAAACTATCTCTTCCCAGGCTGTCTGCTTCTCCTGCTGCTGTGGAAACGTGTCCTGAGTTACTGAGCGTCTCTTCCAGATCAAGCATCTCCATAAGGACTTTCATAAAGCAGCCGGCTGGAGCAGCACACATTAAAGAACATCCGCAAAAGTTTATAGAGTTCAGTGAAAACTTCAGAAAGATTTCAGGAGAGAATATAAAAAAAAAACCTCCCCAAAAACGCATGTCCGGACCTCTAATGAGCATCGCCGAGGACGACAGTGGCAGAAAAAACTCCCGAAGAGAAAAACTGATAGGAACCAAACACTCAGAGAGGGCAAGCCATCCTTCTCCGTACCACTCAGGAGGGAGCAGTGAGGACACAAGCAGAGAAAGGTTTACAGTGAAAATTAAAGGGCTTTATAAAGCGTTTATTAATGCCAACCAAAAGTTCACTATTAGTTATTAACTAGGTCCTAAACACCTGTAACACAACACCTATAACACCTAACTAATAATCATAATTATATGCATATCCATCGTATAGAATAGCTCACTTTTAAACTTATATTAATGTGTTATAACTGTATATTAATGCTTCATAGTGTTTATGACAGAACTAATAACCATAATCATATTTATTATCAACACCTATAACACAACCATAACACTTAACTAATAATCATAATTATATTAATATCCATCCCATAGAATAGCTCACATTTACTCTTATTATTAATGTTATAACTGTATATTAATGCTTTATAGTGTTTATGATAGTAATAACTAAAATCAAATTCATCATAAACATCTAAAACACAACTATAACACCTAACTGATAATCATAATTATATTCATATTTATCATATTGAACAGCTCACTTTTGCCTGTTTAATACTGTTTAAAAGTACTTTACAGTGTTTATGACTGAGCTAATAACCATAATTCTATTAATATTCATATTCATCATATAGAACACCTTCCTTTTACCATTTTTATTAATGTGTGGTAACTGTATATTAATACTTTATAGTGTTTATGACCCATTATTTTATTCATTTTCATCGTATAGAACAGCTCACTTTGCCTGTTTAATAATGTTTAATAATACCTTAGTGTTTATAACTGTTATAAATGTTTATTAATACTTTATAGTGTTATAGTGACCTAACTAACAACCATATTCATATTCATCATGTAGAACAGCTCACTTTTACTCTTTTTATTTATGTTTTAAGACTGTTTATTAATACATTACAGTGTTTATAACCTAACTAATAACCATATTCATTTTTAGCATATATAACAGCTCACTTTGCCCTTTTTATTAATATGTTAAGACTGTGTATTAATACTTTATAATGTTTTTTCCTAGAATTATATTTATATTCATCATATATAACAGTTTGTTTTGCTCTTTTTATTAATGTGTTATAACTGTTTATTAATACTTTACAGTGTTTATCACCTAACTAATAACCATAGTCATATTTATCATATATAACAGTTCACTTTGCCTTTTTATTAAAGTGTTAAGATGGTTTATTAATACTTCGTAGTGTTTATGACTTAACTAATACCATAATCATATTCATCATACAGAACAGCTCACTTCTGCTCTTTTAATTAATGTGTTATAACTGTTTATTAATACTTTATGGTGTTTATGACTGAACTAATAACTATAATCATATTCATCATAAACACCTAGAACAACTATAACACCCAACTAAATCATAATGTTATTCATATTTATCATATAGAACAGCTCACTTTTGCCTGGTTAATACTGTTTAATAATACTTTACAGTGTTTATGACTGAACTAATAACCATAATCCTATTCATATTTATATTTATCATATAGAACAGCTCACTTCTGCCCTTTTTATTAAAGTGTTATAAATGTTTATTAATACTTTATGGTGTTTATGACCTCACTAATAACCATAATCATATTCATCATATAGAAGAGCTCACTTCTGACCTATTTATTAATGTATTTTAATTGTTCATTAATACTTTATGAGTGATTATGACCTCACTTATTAATTAATAAACTGATTTTTAATCATTCATAAACCCTTCATAAGGGTAAGCTTATGCTACAGTAGTATTGATTAAACAGAGGCACAGGGATTGCACAGACTGTACAAAGATCTCAAAGATAAGTGGTTGATGGGTCACTGAACTTAACTTTATTAGGATTAGAACAATCCATCAATCTGTATCAATCAAATAGCAACCAATCAGGTTGCTGCAATGCACAAACAATGATGCATGCATGTTTATTTTCAGCCCCTGTTCCAATATTATTATTATTATTATTATCATCACTGTGGGTTGTAGAGAATTTATGCTGTTTGTACTGCATTTCCAATTAACACAAACATCTGAATTACCTGCGTGTTGCTTAATTAAATTTGAGCTGAGCTCAAGATTAAAATCCTGACTTGCTGCTGTGACTGTTACAGACTTTCTCACCATGGAGTGTGAGCATTTAACATTCAACATTAACCTGCTCAAAAGTAATAGCTGCCTTTGTTCATTCAGGTATCAGCCTAGACTATATATGTAATAGCATAAACTTTGCATTTCTACCCAGAAACTGGCAGCATGCTGTGCGTCATATAAAAGCCTTGCATGCATGTGTTCACATTAAAGGGCCTAACAATGTAGCTGCAATCCGCCAGTGGTCTGAGCAGTAGCAGCCAAGAAAACAAAGTTTTACCTTCTCCCACTGGTAGAGTGAGGAGACACTTGGATGGACAGATGAGAATAAATGAATTAAGCTACTCATGTAATCTGATGATTAAGTAGTTTATTAATCGCGGTCAAACTTGTAAACTTCAACATTTTAAAGTTTTTCACAGCTGCTTTCTTTTTCAATTTAAGTAACGAGAGCATCAGAGCATCAGAGAGCAGTAGATGCTCCAGCCTGGACGTGAAGGTCGATACATCACAGCTAAACAAGGAGATACGGTACACATGTCAGCCAACACTGTGGGGAAGCCAGTGGCCTAATCGTGTGGAATTTCAAGTTAGTATTCACTTTTTTCCTCCATCACTGGTTCTAATATTGATTACTAGAATGCTCATTTGCAGCAGCATTTGTAGGATCTTGACACAGTTCCAAAGAAATCTATGCATCTTCATTTTTTGTCCATGTTCATTTTTCTACATCTTTTGAAAGAAGTAGCTGCTGTTTACATGGTTGTGAGAACTTCATGATGAATGGACCAATAGAAACTTAGAAACATGTCTGGTTCCATTGACTTTCATTGAAAATAAAGGGGTCTCTCCTGCCAAAATTGTTTTTTATTGGAAGGTGATGATATGCAGTGTGCCAAGCTAACAATGGTGTACACTGACTTTCCCACTTTGAGTAAACATTTTAATAAATTGCACCACTAGTTCAAACTCTGACATTTGAAGTTTGTAATGTATTGGTAGGCTGCAGTGTTTGAGTGAATCTTTCAGTAAATACTTCACTTTTCCCTTTTTCAATGTGTTACAACTGTTTATTAATACTTTATAGTGTTTATGACCTAACAAATCACCATATTCATATTCATCATATACACCATCTGCCTTTTTATTAATGTGTTATATCTGTTTATTAATACATATGATGTTTATGACCTAAATAATAGTTCTTAATAAACTTATTTTAAATCATTCATGAACACTTTACAAGGCTAATCTTATTCTACACTAGTACTGGATGAGGAATGGACCAATAGAAATGCTGCAAATGGCCTATAATAACTAAATGTCTGGTTCCATTGACTTACATTGAAATAAAGACTGATTCTGTCCTCTCCTGTCAAGTTACTTATTTATCATTGGACAGTGACGATATGCAGTGTTAAGCTAGTGCCAAGCCAACAGTGATGTATATTGACTGTTGACTAAATACAACCAATGGCACCACTAGTTTTAACTCACTTGTGATGTAATTGGTATGCTGCAGTGTTTCAGAGAATCTTTCAGTAAATACTTCATACCTCACTAACAATATTGGAGGAGTGTATATGCTTCACTTTACTCAGAGCTGACAAACACAATGTATAATGTTCTATGATAACTTATTATACAGATTAAAAATGGCTTTTATAAATATTTATAGTCACATTTATAATGCCCTATTAATGCTTTAAAACATGAAGGTGTTAATAGGTTCTTATAGACATGGTATTCATTAGTGGCATAACTCACCAATGAACTAACAAACAAACTACCTAATATTTAATCAACTTATTAGATGACTGATAAAATAATTGACCAGTGAACCAACCAAGGGACTAAATAAACCATTGAACCCTTTAAATAACTACATAAATACTACCATTTAACGTTTTACCATTTACCATTTATCATTTATTTTTAGTTCGTTAAATTACCATTTAACGAACTACATAAGTACTAGCTAACCATTTAACTAACTACATAAATACTAGCTACCCATTTAACTGACTACATAAATACTAACAAACTATTTAACTAACTACATACATACTAACTAACCATTTAACTAACCACATAAATACTAATGAACTATTTAACTACATAAATACTAACAAACTATATAAATACTGTCTAACCATTTAACTAACTATATAAATACTAACTATATAAATACTAACTAACTATTTAACTAACTACATAAATACTAGCTAACCATTTAACTAACTACATAAATACTAACTGACCATTTAACTAACTATATAAATACTAGCTAACCATTTAACTAACTACATAAAATAATAACTAACCATTCAACTAACTACATAAATACTAACTGACCATTTAACTAACTACATAAAATAATAACTAACCATTTAACTGACTACATAAATACTAACTGACCATTTAACTAACTACATAAATACTAGCTAACCATTTAACTAACTACATAAAACAATAACTAACCATTCAACTAACTACATAAATACTAACAAACTATATAAACACTAACCATCTAACCATTTAACTAAAAAATAAAAAAAATGCACAACACTGCTTTCTCAGACCATTCTCAAACTAACATAACTAACACACTAACTAACAAAGCATGTAAATAAAAAACTCCTCGCAAATCAGACCAGGGGTCCACGAGGAAGGTACTGTTTTCTTTTCTGATGTCCACAACCAGACAAAAGCAGCTGAGAGACTTTGATGTCCTCATTATCGAGCGCTCCGACACCTCTTCTAATCAGCTACTTTAATAGCTCAGTTGGTGAGTAGGTAGTGATTTCTTTGAATTCCTGGCCTGCGTCCCAATCCGTCTGTCAGCGTTTCTCTAAAAGCGCGGATGTAAATAATTTTCGGCACAAACGGAACAGCTGGCCACTGCGTCTGCAAGGCCATGTAACTGATTAGGATCATATGGCAGCCACGCTGCAGGGAGACGCTAGTGATGTATCACTCAAACAGGACGGGTAGGGGAGGGGGGCGGAGCCGCTCCTCTGCTGCTCACCGGCACCACTGCCAGTACGCCAGCATCAGGAACCAGCGTTCACCGGAGACACGAATCTGCAGTTTGTGTCTGACAAAAGGGAAACAAAAGCAGGAAAACGCTGATCAAAGGAGAGAGTGGCGCGTGATTGGCTGTCGGCACTGTCAGAGCTCGAAGCTCAGGGAAGAGGTTCTCCTCTGCTGACTTGGGACATGAAGCCTTGTGTTGCTGTACTTAGTATATATACTTGATATATGTATATATATAAACATCACATATTAGACACTAAGAGATCTAGATGGTCCATTCAGTGTTTGAACTCGTTATTTATTGATTGGACTTGAATGGTCTGTGCACTGGGTAGAAGTTCTCCACTTTGACATTTGATCCCTACTTCTCAAATACAAATATTAATTATTACACATTTGGTTCTCAATGATTTACATTTTTATTTATTTATGTTTGAATTGTACCAATGAATCATCTACAGCTCTGTTCATTATTCTGGACATCATTCTGATGTTTCTAAATGCTTCCAGCGGTACTTATCAATCTGAAGACACATGTATTAGTAATGAGTGGTTTTATATTACTGGAAACGTTGATTTCAATCCTTTGGACAGAGACTGACAGTTTAAAGAGAGTGTGTTTATTCTAGGTGTGCCAGGTATGTGAGAGAGAGAGAGAGAGAGAGAGAGAGACAGAGAGAGACAGAGAGACAGAGAGAGAGAGAGAGAGAGAGACAGAGAGAGAGACAGAGAGAGAGAGAGAGAGACAGAGAGAGAAATAAACCTGTATTCTACATTTTGTCGCTGTCCAAAGAAAAACTAGTCTCTGCAAAATAGAAACTTTACAGGCATCTTTACTGGCTGTCAAAAGGAAGAGCAGTATCTGCTTTATTCTTGAAGGTTCCACAAAAAGATGTCCTGAGGACGTTCTGAGGAAGGTCTGAGAAAGGTCTGATCACAACCAGCTAATGCCCTATTTAAATGGCCTGTCGACATGGTCCAACTGTGAAGTCTGAGGGTCAGAGGAAAGTCTGAGGAAGGTCTGAGGAAGGTCTGAGAAAGGTCTGAGAAATGTCTGGGGAAGGTCTGAGAAAAGTCTAAAGACAAATTTGAGGAAGGTCTGGGAAGGTCTGAGAAATGTCCGGGGAAGGTCTGAGAAAGGTCTCAGGAAGGCCTGAGGAAGGTCTGAGGAAGGTCTGATCACAGCCAGCAAACACACCCTAAATAAATGGCCTGCCGACAAGGTTCAACTGTGAGGTCAGAGGGTCAGAGGAAGGTCTGAGGAAGGTCTGAGAAAAGTCTAAGGAAAGTCTGGGGGAATGTCTGGGGAAGGTCTGGGGTAGGTCTGAGAGAGGTCTGAGGAAGGTTTGAGAGAGGTCTGAGGAAAGCCTGAGAAAGTCTGAGAAAGGCCTGAGAAAGTCTGAGAAAGGTCAGACGAAGGTCTGAGGAAGGGTTGAGGAAGGTCTAAGGAAGGTCTACGGAAGGTCAGTGGAAGCTCTGAGGAAGGTCTGAGAAAGGTCTGGGGAAGTTCTGAGGAAGGTCTGCGAGAGGTCTAAGGAAAGTCTGGGGAAGGTCTGAGAAAGGTCTGAAAAGGTCAGTGGAAGGTCTAAGGAAGGTATAGAGAAGGTCTGAGGAAGGCATTAGAAAGGCCTGAAAAAGGCCTGAAAAAGGCCTGAAAAAAGTCTGATGTAGGTGTGAGACCCGTCTAAGGTAAACACAAGCATTTGCAATGACTATCTGTGTTTGAACAGACTCAGTTCAGCAGATAGGCATTGTATATGAAAATATTTACAATAAAGTAGAGAACAAAAAACATAACACTGAATGTAAGTTCCTTCTGATTGTGGATAATTTTATTGGTCCATTTATAGTGAAACTTTCACAGAACATAAAGAACAGCGTTTGTCTTTTAATGGTATAGAAAATGTTTTTCTTTGAGCAGTGACGATTTGCTGTATCACAGCTTCTTGCCTCTCACAGCAGTGCTGCGGTCGTCAACAGAGTGAGAACAGAGTCCTTATAGGAAAGTCTGTTCACTCTGGGGCCATCTGTACAACCACGCCGAGCAGCTATTTACAGCCATACATGATCAGACTCTTATTTCTTTGAATGAGGAGAGACCGCACTGTGAAAAGCGCTTAAGAATGACTTCATGTGGTATGAAATGACTTCAGCCCCCCTGTGACCCCGACTAGTGGGATAAAGCGGAAGATAATGGATAGGTGGATGGATGGACAGATGGAAGGATGAATTGTTCTTGTTCTGGCCACTGCACTTGCTTTCCCCTCCAATGTCACAGTATCGTTGACCCTTGGAGTGAGGTGATTGGCCATCATTTTCTTGATGGGTGGGACTTTCTCCATAACCAGAAGCCATAACCATATATTTTTTTTCTATCGTGATTGTTTTAACTTTTAAAAATATTTTTTATTAGTATTTTAATTTTTATTATCTTGTTTGTTTATTTTTATGTATTTAATGTTTATTTTATATTCTTTTATTAATTGTTTCTATTTTTTTTCTATTTTATTCATCTGTATTAAATATTTATTTTAACATTTGTATTTTATTTATTATTAGTATTACCCCTTATTATTATTACCCCTCAATGTATTTCCAAAATAAAGTAAAGGTTGATTGATTGACATTGAGTGTTACAAGCTCTCCCATTCATATTTCAACCAATGACTGGCCTCCTGGGTTATAACATCTCTGTTGAGGTTTACTTGTTTAAAGCTTAAGCCACCTTCTGATAAACCACCATCATATATCCTATTAAATCAATACATTAGGAGGATATTTAGGGGGATTACTAACTACAACTAATTTGTTCTTTTAGAAAAATCAAGAAAAGGAAAGAAAGCTTGATGGCTGGTTGAGGTTCTTGACGTATGACTGATGCTAGACAATTTCTGCAGCAAAGTTGGAGACCTCGATAATGTGAATTGATTAAATTCCTGAATTACTAAAGATCACATTCTTTGCAGAACAAGACAAGAGTGGCGCTCACCATGCACAGAGGGATTTGAACCTATGACCACCCTCTGCAAGGAACTGTAGACCAAAAGAGTTGAAAGAGGCTGAGGACAGTAAGCAGTAGCCCAAGCGTTGAAGACATTCATCCATGTTTCCACCATCCACTGAATTCCTGGCGCTATCAGTCCAGATGGTTGTGTCTCATTTCATTTACTAATATAATAAATAATGCATCAGTTTTAGAACGGCATAATTAATCGTAATCAATTATAATAAATATAAAACTGTCTATGTTCGATCATGTAAAAATATAATAAATCAGAATCATTTAAAAATAATGAGTTTGAAATGTGTTGAGCAGCAGAGTCAGTCCCCGTTCTCTCCCTCAGCTCTGATCTCCAGACACTTTGTCATGAGGAGGTAAACGAATTGCTCCCATGAGCTTCCATGACATCACGGCGGCAGCCTGTTGGATGGCACAATCGAGAGGCGGAGCGGCAGGGGACCTCACGGGGCGTCCCGAGAGGAGGACGGCCCACCAGCCAGGCCACGGAGGGACAGATGGCCGAGGCGTCTGGGAGTGCATCACAATCTCTCTCTCTCTCCCTCTGTGTCTCTCCCTTTCTCTCTCACTCTCTCTCTCTCTCTTTCTCTATCTGTCCCTCACTGTCTGTTTTGTTTTCTCTCTCTTTTTCTCTCATCCTCTTTTCCCTGTTTATTTCTCCCTCTCTCCTTTAATCTCTCTTTCTCACTCTATGTTGGTGCCATTCTCTCTCTTCCTAACTCTCTTTTCTCTATTCTCTCTTTTCTTTCCTTCTTTCTTGCTCCCTCTTTTTTTCTTTATCTTTCTCCCTATCTCCATGTCTCTCTTTTCTATCTCTCCTTTTCTCTCTCTTCCTCTGTCTCTCTTTCTCCCCTTTCCATCTTCCTCTTCATCTCATTGTCACCCTCTATCTTTCTTTTTCTCACTTCCTCTATCAATTTGGTTCCGCTCTGAATTTTGTATTACTTTCTTTCTCCCTACCTCTGTCTCTCCCTCTCTCCTTTCCTTCTCTCTCTTTCTGTGTCGTTCCTTGTCTTTCTTTCATGCCCACTTCTCTCCCTCCCATTTTCCTTCTCTATTTCTCTCTTTCTCTCATCTTATTACCACTCTCTCTTTCTTTCTCTATCACCCTGATTGTTCCCCTGTGATCTCTATACTTCTTTCTCTACTTCCCTTCCTCCCCTTTTCTCTTTCTTCTCTCTCTCTCCATCTGTGTCTCGACCTCACCTCTGCTCCTGTTCTCGCTCTTTCTCTCCTTTCTATCTCTTTTATTTTATTCTCGATCTCTTCTTTGTTCTGTCTCTTCCTCTATCACAGTGTTTTGTTCTCTGATTTTTGTATGTCTTTCTTTCTCCCATCCTTCTTTCTCTCCCTCTCTCTTTTTCTCCATATATCTTTCTTTATCTTTCTTTTCCTTTTCTCTCCCTCCTATATATATATATATATATATATATATATATATATATATATATATATATATATATATATATATATATATATAGGAGAGAGAGAAAGAGAGAGATAGAAAGACAGGAATATATTAGAAATGGACTGATTTGCATTTTTGAGGCCGACTCTGATCGCCAACCGAGGGCGGGGTATATGCCACGGCAGGGCTACATGTAATTATTAGCGCTAGTAAGTCATGAAACATGGTTGAAACTGGTTTATTACCATTTTTACTCTGGTTATTTTTGTAGACAATCTGTAATCATTAAATGTAGATCTTGAATTGTTGCTGCTGTTCTGTTCGTACCGGTCAGATCTGGTCTGTATGGTGTTCTGGGTTGTTTGTTTTGTGCTAGCTGTGTGTGCTAGCTCTGCTGTTTGCTGATACTCACTGTGTTCAGCTGTGTGCAGTGCTGTATCAGATTAGTAGAGTTAAATATCTGTCTTGGTTCCTCAACGAGAGACACTGATTTTACATATTTGACGGACTACATGCTTTTCACATGCTTTTCTTGCGAGGCCGCTTCTTTAGTCAGTCTGTGAAAAATGAAAGGGTGTGTATTTCCACCTAGTGGTTCAGATAGGAATTGCAGGGATCTGCCTGGAGAGGTTTTTCAATGAGTGCTCCTCTTCCTGGATGAAACGCTAGCTGGAAATACAGAAATTAGGCTCATTTGTTTAAGGTCATCGATCGACTCTTGGGATCGGCTAAACTGGAGAAATATCGGCGGATCACCAATCAAATATTTTGATTAAAAATCGTCTGATACCGATACATAGCTGATCGATCCTTCCATCTCTAGGATATATATATATATGGCCAAGACTCAACATGTTTAATATGAGTTGACATGTGCAGAACATACAGGGCTGTACATCTTAAATAATCTGAATTAGTAATAACAGCACTCTGTTTAGTTACTTTGTTGTGTTCCGTGTATCTGTTCTAGACATATTTAACATGCTTACCATTATGCCAGGATATAAATATGAAAATATTTAAAACAGAGGTTCAAAGTTTTGTTCTCTATTTTTGTGTGAGACCAAAAAGCGGGGGCATATGGAGGGGATTTCAAAATGACTGCACATACACAGACACACACACACACACACACACACACACATATACACACCTCATAAAAAGGCACAGACAGGAGATGAAAAGCCTTCAGAGATTAAAATAATTCTCAGACGTTGACACAGAGAGAGAGAGAGAGAGAGATGAAGAGAGCGAGAGTGAGCAAGAGAGAGAGAGAGAGAGAGAGAGAGGGAATAAAAACAATGCACAAATAAATACGACTTCTTTAACAAACCATCTGTGAACGACGGTCCCTTTGAAGCCAAACAAACGCACAACTTTCACAACACCGACAATGAGAGCGCGAGCAAAGCTAATGATGGGCCTCATTGAAAACCAAAGCTGCATGATTTACACTCGGCTGAAGTGAGTGTGGCTGCAGGAGCAGCGCATACCGCAGCGCGTATGTGTGCGCGTGGATCAGGTGACGCGGCTGGCGCCTCAGGGGATTCAGGGGAGTCAATATTTTGGATTCGCTACATAGCATCATATAGCGCCCTGTGTTTGCCATAAAGGCATGGCAGCAAAGGCAAATCACACCCATTTTCTATTTTTTCCCTCCACTGCTGGGCGCCTGTGAAATTCCTGTTGTACAGATAGAGTGTGGCAGAATTAAACAGCATGCGATAAAAAGAGCTCTAAAAGCCAGCATGAGCGAGAGCATCTAATGTCGGCCTCCTGTTAAAACCTCACAGACACTGAAACACATAAATTCATATACAAATGGAGCGCTTATAAAAAAAAGAGACATTCGAGGGGGGTTCTGGCCCAAAGCTCGCATTTACTGCCTTATTTGCAGAGTCATAGCTCTCAATCAGTCTAGATAGGCCTAGGCCTGCCCATGGCTATGGCTACGGCTCAACCAGTGAAAGCATATTCATTGTACTAGACAATTATTGTTCATAATCCATCATCTTCCACTTTAACCCACTAGGGGGTGCTGGAGCCAATCCCAGCATCATTGGATGAAGGCGGGGTACACCATGGACAGGTCGCCAGTCCATTGCATGGCCAACACACTCACACACACCTATGGGCAGTTTAGAGTGAGTGATCAACCCAACATGCATGTCTTTGGACTGTGTGAGGAAACCCACTCAAGTATGGGGAGAACATGCAAACTCCACACACTCCCATCCCAAAGCCACGCCCACAACTGCTTTTAGATATATTTTATGTTTGACTAGCAGTGTCCTTGAGTTAGATGTGTCTGATCAGGTGTATCTCCAGGTTAGATGTGTTGTCTTGGCCAGCTTTATGGTTTAAAAAGGGTTTTAAAAAGTAAACACATTGGAAACCACTTTAGGCTCGCTACTGGACTGACTACGTGTTGGGCTTATACCAAAGTTTGGTACAGACAGATTTAACGTGAAGCAGGACCAACATAATTTAGCTAGTACACATAAAAGTACTAAGTTTGGCAGCCAATGATTAAAATCATAACGCTCTCCACCAAACATATTGATGTGTTGATGATATATATTAAAGTGAGGCGTTGTCATTTGCAACAGCTTCTCGTATAACATAGCGGCTCATTTTATAAGCAGATGAGCACGTTCAGGCTGTCAGGTCTAAGTCTGGGAAAAATGATGTGCAAAGTAATTAGTAAGGGAGCCATGATGACACGTTGATGTATTAAATATCATTTATATTGATTTTTTTTTTTTGCCCATGTACTTATACTTCATAAGGCTAAAAGGTTAAAATGGGGAATTTTTTAAGACTGTGCTTTCTTTATGATAAATGATATGATATAACGGTGCAAATGTATTAAGTACCTATATTCATAGCTTATCTAAGCAGGTTTTAAGTTGTGAGGATGGTTTTGGGAGGGAAGTGTGAGGTTTTATTGAGATTGAGGACTTTGGAGCATCTTAGTTTGTTTTCACCAGTAAAGCATGTCAGTATTAGCAGTATAAGCATGTCAGTGGTTTGGTAAAAGATGTGCGAAGGCAGGGGGGGCTATAGGGGGGTTACAAAAGCTACAAAAGTTAAAAGGTCAAAGTACACATCTACTTCAATGCATTGCCCACTATTCAAGGTAAGTCACAAATGGTCCATAACAGTTTTCATGCTTGATGTGGCAGTATGCTTTAGCCGGGGGCTAAATAAATAAATATAAATATGATAAATATCAGGTTTTTAGTTAACTGTGTTGTTTTTTCTTATGTCTGTACAACTAGGTTGTCTGAATTTATTCAGCAAAAGGTGTGCCTGTGGTAAGAAGACGCATACTTAATAGGGAATTTGTGACATGTTTGCTCTGTAGATGTAGCGATGGTTATTTTATTTTCATTGTGTTCCTTTGTTTCTTGAAAAAACTATTGCTCTTTCTCCTTGAAAGAATAGCTAGCATACATTACCCAGCCTACTGGTAGCTTGATTAGGTAAACTATTCCATTCAAATTCGTCTTACTTTAAAAGGTACCCATTCTGCTTTTCTGTTTCTCTTCTCCTTTAGAGCAGGGATATTTAATTAAAGTTCAATAAGGTCTAGTTAGAGTATAATCTGACTAATCTGACAGAACTGACCATTGCTAGAAGCAGGATGACCAGTCAAAACAGAGTGGGTAAGCTGTCCAGTCAGAGTACACTGGGTACTTTGGAAGGTGGGGCTTAAACATACAGAAGATCTAGCAGAGCGTTTCAGACAGAGAATAAATACAGATGTATTCAAGTAGGTATATTCTAGTAGACCCCATCAATAAAATTATAAACATTTAACAATGTAATAGGCCATAACAGGTCAAATAATATATTAAAGTTATTTATAATGTTAGCAGTTTTGAGTTGATGTGTTGATGAATTAAATTAAAGTGAGGTGTTGTCATTTGTCAGAGGCTTCTCATTTGCAGGAAGCTCATTTTATCAGCAGATGAGCACGTTCAGGCTGTCAGGTCTAGATCAAGAGAAAATTATGTTTAAAGCAATTAGTTTGGGAGCCATGATGACACGTTGATATATTACATTTCATTTTTATTGATTTTTTTCCCCACGTATTTATACTGTACAGGACAAAAAGGTCAAAGTGGGGAATTTTTAATACTGTGTCAATGTTTTCTTATGATATACACTACTGTGCAAAAGTCAGGAACCTGAACTAAATGCTTAAAAGCCTTTATCTTATCAATAAGTGCATTTTCACTAATAATAACAGCAGATATCATTAGAACAGATGTAAATAATCATAAATACAATACAAATTAACATAAATATCTTATTGTGAGAGAAGAAGATCATATCTTGAGCTCCAGTTTAAAGAATAAAGTGTAGTTCCAGATTTCTCCTGGACGTCCCAGACATTGTATGAATGTATTCAGTTCCTTCAGCAGCAATCTTGATTTAGCTTAATGAAGTACTGAGCAGTCAAAGCAGGTATTAGATGAGAACTGTAAATAATACTGGTGTCACGTCTCCCGCTGGCTCTCAAGACCAAACCAACACTACGAACTCCATTACCCAGAACTCTGTTACCAGTCACATGACTCCCGATCAGAGTCATGTGACATACTACCAGTCTGGGTCACCTGACCTTTGATTATCATCACCTGTGAATTTAAGCTCCGCCTTGTTCTATGCTCGTCGCCAAGTTTTGATTGATAACAGTAGAGATGGAAGGATCGATCGGCTATGTATCGGTATCGGCTGATTTTTTACCAAAATATGTGATCGGTGATCGGCCGATATTTCTCCAATTTAGCCGATCCTGAGAGCTGATGGATTGGCATACACAAATCAGCTTAATTTCTGTATTTCCAGCTAGCATTTCATCCAGGAAGAGGAGCCCTCCGGCCAACTCCCTGCAATTCCTATCTGAACCACTAGGTGGAAATACATACCCTTTCATTTTTCACAGACTGACTAAAGAAGCGGCCTCGCGAGAAAAGCATGCACTGATAGAAAACATGTCGTCCGTCTGACAGTGTTTACCGTATGTGACGCAGACTCATCCAGTTTTTAAAATGTGTAAAATCAGCGTGTCTTGTTGGGTAACCAAGACAAAGACATTTAACTCTTCTAATCTGATACAGCACTGCAGCTGAATACAGTGAGTATCAGCAAACAGCAGAGCTAGCATGCACAGCTAGCACAAAACAAATAACCCAGAACACCATACAGACCAGATCTGACCGGTACGAACAGCACAGCAGCAGCAACAGCAGCAGCAATTCAAGATCTACATTTAATGATTACAGATTGTCATTTAAAATAACAGAGTCTGTGTTTAATGACTGCTGGTTTTACTGCATCTATTTAATTAGCTTTTCTGGTTTTAAATTCAGGGTCTAAATTAAATGATTGCAGTATTGGAGATATTTGTTTGATTAACATTGTTTATTTACTGTTCATTTTGTTTAAAATTTTATGCTGTTTCACATGAACTCGTTAAAAATGGCAATAAACCAGTTTAGACCATGTTTCATGACTTGCTTGCGCTAATAACTACATGTAGCCTGCCGTGGCATATAGCCCCGTGCTCGATCGGTATCGCGCTAATCGGTCCATCTCTAGTTAACAGCATTACGAAGCGTTCTATTACTCTCTCAACATTACCATGTATTACCTGTTTCCATACCTCAACTCTGTTTTTGCCTTGCCCTGTTTGCTAGATCTTATGGTTTTTAGACACTCGCCTGTTACACCGTCTCATCTCTTTAGTATGTCCCTCTGTACTCGTTTGGTTACTCTGGTTTTGACTTTTTTGGACTGATTTTGACACCGTCTTTTGCCAAACGCCTTGTATTAAAGCCTCTAGACTTTTTACTCTGCGCGTGTCTCAGTTCTCTTGCGTTCTGACAACTGGGTTGTTTCCACAAGGAGAAGCTTGGAAAGGGTTAAACAAACACACTGATGTATGTAAAAGCAATACTAACTGTATTAATATTGTTTGAGCAAATAAAAGCTTCCTTTCTGGAAAAAAAAAATAGCTTTTCAAATATAATATTAATTAAATAGTGTCCCCGAGTGCCTAAAACCTTTGCACAGTACTGTCCACTCAAGTCCACTCAATGCCAAAATGTTTCTCCTCATTATGGGGGCATTATGTCCACACATTGAGTTCCCTTCTATTTAATGAATTTAGATACTTTAAGGTGCACTCACTGCTGACAGAGGCATATAATCTGGTATAATCTCCATACAATTGACCAATAGAACGAGAGCATCTGCACATGAGCTTACAGTCACTGTGCCTAATGCTAAGCATCACTAGAGAGGTTTATAGCTTCTCAGCATTGGGCTCCAGAGCTGTGGAGCTGTGTTCTCTGGGGTTATGGTGCTCTATCCAACACCTCTGGGATGAGCTGGAATCATCCAAGATAAGAACCTGACCTCACTAATGCTGTTGTGGCTAAATGCAATCCAATCCTCACAGCAGTGTTGCAAATTGTAGTCCTTTTTTTGGGTAGCATAGGCTGTTACGAGACCTTTAATTTCCGAAGAAGAATTGATTGAGCAGGTGTCTACAAAGGTTTGGTCATACAGTAAGGAGCACAGCTTTCCAGACTGTTGTGCTTAAACATCAAGCCTGGGGGAAATAGTTGGGGGGCAAGTGAAGCAGGGGGGCTGGAGCAGTCTGAGCAGTGAATGATAATGAAAGTCTCTGTTGTTTCCCCTCAGTTTTTCCTCTAGGCGCTCGCAGTCTTCAGAGTGTATGGCAAAGCAAACCTGTTTTCCCTCCTTCTTCCTTTCCCCCTTTTCCTCAGCTGCAATGTGCTCTGATTGCACCCAGCGGGGTACAAGTAAGTGACTGTTGTCCAATGGAGTGAGTCCATTAGAGCAACGAGACACAAACCAAACACATGACGCAGAGGGAGAGAAGGCGCTGGAACATTAAGCGGTAGAGAAAATGCACTGGCTAAAAGGTGTGAAGAAGCTTTGTATTAAAAAAAACAAACAAAGAAAAAGTAAGTGTAAGCACCGTTATGCTTTCCAGCTCAAATCTAGCCTCTTTATGGAGAAGCGCCCTCTACTGGACATGTTTCTCCAAATACGGATAATTGCAAAGCATGGGCAGTTCAAGGGGAGGAACGAGGGATGAGTAGACGACAGATAGAGGAGTGCAGGTCTGTATGTTTGTGGATCAGAGCTTGGGGACCTGCTCTGAGTAAGTATATGCAGTTTGAAGGCTGTAGATTAAATTAAACCATGAGGTTTGGGTGGGATTAAAAATAAATGGGACTCTATAGGGAGAAAAAAGAGGGATAAAAAAATGACAAATTAGATAAGTGCAGGTCAAAACAATGCTGTAGTCGTGTTCGGGGGGCTGTCCTAAGTCAGTTTATGCGAAATGGTGTCTGTCAGTCAAGTGGAAGTACCTTAGATGGGCACATATTTTTTCATCCTATTCATTCTCTATGGGAATCCAATCGTGCATCCAATCAAAAAGCTGTATACAAGCCTGAATCATACAATCATACAGAACAATCTGGAGCTGGAACAGTGTTGGAAAACATGGGGAATGGGATTAAAATAAATAAATAAATAAATAAATAAATAAATAAATAAATAAATAAATAAATAAATGAAAATAAAAGATGGCAATAATATACCATGACATATATTGTTGTGCATTGCTTTTCTTTACTTACTAGTATAACAATATACTGATTTCCAGCCCACTACATATAATGCAATGGTGTATTCAGTATAAGATGCAAATCTTATATATAAAATCTTATACAGTATGTTTCCTAATTGTTTTACATGCAGCTGATGCTGTTGGACAGTTTATGAAAGGTCAGTAAAGTTATTTATATGCTCGCTCATGTTTTCACTGGCATCTGACACACTACATACAACATACATACATTTCCATCTTAACCGCACATTATAATATTTTTCATATAGTGGTGTTTAAATTAAAAGGAGCTTACAGTTGAAGTGATGCATGAAGGGGTTAAAGCCTAAGCCTGAACTAAACAAGAATCTTTAGTAGTGATTTATCACTGGCATTATTGTGTAATCCATGACTGGGAAACCAGGCCATAATCTATTGTATTAAGTCCTTTGTGCCCCCATTTTCTTGTGGCCCATATAATGTAGCTCCATATATATTTTCCTTTTATCTATACATCCTATATTATTATCTATACATCCCCTCAAACTGTGTTCAGTATTGTGTGAAATTTTAAAATATGTCTAGAATACTTTGATAACAATAGAAAAGTGGTGGTCACGCAGAATGGTTGTTGTTATGCTGTTGCTATGGTATCCCAGGTGCTTGCTAAGGTATCGTTAGGAGGTTGGCATAGTAGACAGTGGTTCCTTCAAAGGTTCACAAGCCGTTGCTAGATTTGGGAGAAAATGAATTGGACTTTGGGGGAGGAACGAGGGATGAGTAAATGACAAATAGAGGGGTGCGGGTGGGTATGTTTGTGGATTAGTGTTAGGGGTTCCGCCCTGAATGAGGACAGGCAGTTTGTCAATGTCTGTTTGTCAAGCAGAAATGTATTAGATAGGCGTGCACTTTTCCATATCCTGTTCATTCTCTATGAGAAAAAAATCCACTGCTTTCCGGAATCTGTGCACAATCAAACCAGACAATCTGAAGTTGGAGCGGTGTTGATGTTTCAAAAACTGCTGGGCGAAAAATGTGGCGAAGGTCTGGCAGAAAGCAAAAAAACTGACTAGAATGTGGGATGGTGTCGCAGCTTAAGCAGTATAAGAAACAAGGGATGAATAAACGACAAGTAGAGGAGTGCGGGTCAGTCATGCAGTTTAGTGGCTGTAGGTTTACCGAAGCCATGATGTTTGGATTTGGCCAAAAATGATTGGGATCATCCATTATCCCGCCAGTCGGGGTCACAGAGGGGCTGGAGTCAATCCCAGTGTCATCAGGTGAAGGTGGAGTACACCATGTACAGGTCATCAGTTCATCACATGGCCAACACTCACTTACAGGCTATAACATGCATGTCTTTGAATGGGGAGACACGCAAACTTCACACAGAACAACCCGGACAGAGAATCCAATCTGGATCATCTTGCTGTGAGGCAACAGTGCTAACCACTACACCACCGTGCTGCCCTTGAATGGGACCTTATTACTGGTTGATGGGGGAACCATAATAGCATATAAGTACAGAAGATACAATATACAAGTTTAACACTGCAGCATCTTTAGCTTTTCAGTGAGCTTTACTCTTAAAGTAGTAAGGCTGCTTTAGCACTTACATTCCATTTACATTTATGGTATTTAGCAGACGCCCTTAGTATATATCTTTGTAAACTTTGTCAATGTCAATTTATTTATAGAGCACATTTAACACAACGTCAGTTGACCAAAGGGCTGCACAAATAAAAAACTCTTTAAAATTCACAATACTAAGACTGAAAAAACAGCAACCAAATAAACCACTAGCTACACAAAAGCCATAGAATAATAATGAGCTTTAAGCCTAGATTTAATAATCTGATCTGCAGATCTTAGGGACCGTGCTGGAACATAGGGCACAGGCAGTTCAGTTAGATAACTGGGAGCTAACCCGTTAAGAGACTTGTACACTAATAGCAGGATTTTAAACGATATTCTAAAAGCCACTGGGAGCCAATGAAGTGAAGCCAATACGGGAGTGATATGTTTCTTCCTGGATGTACATGTTAATAACCTGGCAGCAGTGTTTTGCACCAATGGTAGCTTGCCGATCAAAGAATGACCAACACCAACATATATAGTGAGTTACGATAATTGAGCCTTGTTGAAATAAAAGCATGAGTTATTTTCTTAAAATCAGGAAAAGATCAAAATGGCTTGATTTTGGCTAGTTGTCTCAATTGGAGGAAACTGGACTTGACTACTGCATTTGTCTGCTTCAAATTTAAAACCATTATCAAATATTACACCCAGGTTTTTGACTGATGACTGGGTAAAAGTTTGCCAATGTCCCAGGTTCCATTGAGGACTTGTATATCGTCGCTGTCCAATGAAAAACAAGCATCTTCAAAATAGTAACTTTACAGAAGAGGCCTTCACTTTCAATGTAAGTCAATGGAACCAGGATTCCCCCCCCCCCCCCCCCACTAAGTGATTTTGAAGCATTTCTACTGGTCCATTCATCATAAAATGTTTACAAATTGTAAACGGCAACTGTAGAAAACTGAAAATCAAAAATTAAGATACACGTTTTTATCAGACAACAAGGATATGCATTTTATATTGTTTAAAAACAACAACATCCTTTTATACTGTACACCAGTAGAATGGTATTGGTGCGTCAGCTCACACTGAAGTATATTTATCATTTTGTAGGTAAGCTCGGTCACAGTGCTGTTGAAGTGATTGGAGCTGATTGGAATTTTTTATGCTGGAATTGAACAGCACTTAAGTTGGAACAGAAGTTGGAATCAAAAGATTGTTACAGTCGACTCAGCAGTTTACCTGCATGACAGATCAGTATAATTCCCACTGAAAGCTATCCGGAGAGCGAAACAGAAGGCGATACATTACCAGGAAAACAATGTTGCCTGATTACAGCCGGCCAAGCCGAATGTTTCTGTCACACTTTCATTTTTTCACACTGTTGAGTTTTCAGGATTGCCAGTAGAAAAACATCAGCAGAGTTTATTTTGTACATGACTGTTGTAGCGGCGTCCTGCTTAAGAGAAAAGCACCAAAACCCGTCCCCCCTAAGCGAGCATCACTGTGCCGCAGCAGGACCAGCAAAGTGGAACGTCTCAAACATTAAACGCTAAAACTTTGAAAGCGATGAGGTACAGAAACACAGCTTAGGGTGCTTCTCAGAAAGAGTGTTGAGCAATGAAACAAACAGTACTGCAGAAAAGAGAAGGACTTGAAAGGCAGGGTGTGTTAGTGGAGCACCAGTGATACCAAGAGTATAACCGTGATGTCTTAGTCACTCTACTATGACAGCGTGCAGATCTCCCACCTGTTTCCAGCTGATGTTTGTTCTGATGGGCCTAGAATTTAGGCCAGACTTAGACCTACATAGTCATTCATTCATTTATTCATCTTCTAAACAGCTCACTCATCTTCCAAACATCAAAGTAAACGTATTGTTGCCGTACAAAGAAAAACAAACATCTCCAAAATAGCCACTTCACAGGAAAGCCAGAATTCAGAAGTTATTTTGGAGCATTTCTATTGGTCCAAATTTGGTACTCTGTTGGTATTTCACCACCACACAATCTAAACGGCAGCTGCTGTGCTTAAATGAATAAAAATAATAATAAAAACAGACAAAAATGAATGTTTTTCTTCAGACAGTGACAGATTTTTCTGGAATGTTTTTTCCCATAGAGAATGAATAGGATGGAAAATTGCACACCAGTCTACTGAACTTCTACTCGACCAATAAACACCGTTTCGCATACACCGACTCAAGGCAGACCTCCAACCACAACTACAGCATTGGTGTGATCCGCACTCGTCTGTTTGTCGTTTTTTTCCATCCCTCTTCCCCTCCCCCATAGAGTCCCATTCATTTTTAAGCACAACCAAACATTATGGTTTCGTTAAATCTACAGCCTACAAACTGCATGTACTCACTCTGGGCATGTCCCCAAACACACTGACCCGCACTCCTCTACTTGTCCTTTATTCATCCATCGTTCCTCGCATTGCTTAAGTTGTGCAACCGTCATGCGTTCCCCTCAGGAAATGCACTTTTCTAGTTCAATCTGATGGTCTTCAGTTCCTGAATCTCAGGTTTTCAGTATCTTGAAGAAAGAAAAATACTACAGTGCATGTCTGGTGGGCCTTGAGGCCAAAAAGATTGAGGATCACTGTGTTAATACAAACATGCCGGTGCTGGAGCCTATCCCAGTGCTCATTGGGCGGAATACAGGAAACATCCCAGACAAGCCACCAGTCCATAGCAGGGCAGATATATGGGTATATGGGATTGGTGAGCTGTTAGTGGAAGGATGTCCACCAACTAGCAAGAATTTACAACACGTATCCAGCAGCTAATCATTCAGAAGGGCAACCGTACACACAGTTCCACTGAGGTCTCTGTTTTCTTATCTTCTATTCTATCTGAAGGGAACTTCAGATACTTCATCTCTGTTTGTGTCCTTGATTCATCTTTGTCCACTTCACTGTGGTCAATCAGTCATTGTGTCCATCATGAAGGCTGCCAGTGTGGGATCCACTCTCATGCATCACATTCTCAAAGAAAAACTTGCATTCGTCTTGGAGCAATTGCATCGAGCAAAGTCCTGCTGGATGTTTACCCGAGCAGTCCTGACCTTGCATCCGAATATGTACCTTCCTTCTTCACTTTCTTTTCTTCAAAGGCACACATTTCTCTCTCTCTCTCATGTCCTCTTATTAGCCAAAAGAAGTTTTATTTATTATTTTATTCTTATGCAGGCTGTGTTTGTTAAGACTGATATACACTTAAAGTCCATATAGATGCACTTTGTAGTTCTACACTTACAGACTAGAGTGCATCTGTTTCTCTGTGTACTTTGTTTACCCCCATTTACACTATAGGTCAGTGGTCAGGACCAAAGGTGTCAAAAGTATTCACATTCATTACTCAGGTAGGAGTATAGATCCTAGAGTTTAAAAATACTTCTGTAGAAGTTGAAGTATCAACTCAAGCTTAAAAACTACTGAAGTATAAAAGTAAAAGTAATGTAAGGGGAAAAAATGCCCTTAAGAACAAAAGCTTAGGCCGCACCACAGGGGTCTATAGTGCACTAGCCCACCTCCCCAAAAACCCCTATTCTTCTTAAAGTCATAATGACTATAATGTTATATTAAAATGTTAATGTTAAATTTGGGATGCGCTAGGCTTCCTGTTTCAGCCGCATATACGCCCATTGAACATGAATGTAGTTTAGTACAATGTAAATATATTAAAGAAGCATATCTGTGTACTACTGAACATTAACATGTGTTTCATGGAGCGGAAGAGTCCCTGGCTTCTGGTCAGTCCTGGTGGAGCTTAGGGGAGAGAGTTCAGCATCCTCACAGCCTGGTGGATGAAGCTGTTGGAGAGTCTAGTGGTACGGGAACTGAGAATCCTGTACCTCTTCCCAGAAGGCAGGACACGTTGTGAGCAGGATGGCTGGCATCACCCACAATTGTGATCGCTTTGCGGTGGAGTGGGGGGATCCCAGGGTCTCAGGGTGCTCTCATGTCCATGTTACCTTCTGGTTCTCTCCTTTTAGTTTAGGCTGTTATAGTTAGATCTGCTGGAGTCACCAACCACACTCTAAAATTCTGAATATTCATATTCTCTACAGTCTTACTCCCGAGCCCAACTAACTTTCTCTCTTTATTCTTCTTGAGATAATGACTGTCCTCCTGTTTGTTGAACACTGTTGGAGGACTGACCATCAGGGCTTTCACTCCAGCCCATCACCAGCCAGCTCACCTGTCCATTTGTGTGAACTGCTACACCCTCAGTTACATCACTGTACACCATCCAGCTGCACCAGCATTGAGATAGGATGGGACTGTTTCAGCTCACGCCCACTTTAGATAAGGACTCAGTCATAGACTGCCTCAGTCAGAGACTGCCTCTACCTGTGCAGCTACTAAAGCTTTGCTATCCAGATTTCAAACAGAGACTCTTTGGTATCTAGTTTATTTAACTGTAAATACTGTTTGACCAGAGGTGGATGGGTCTCCCCTTTGTGAGTCTGGTACCTCCCAAGGTTTCTTCCTCCAGTTGAGGGAGTTTTTTCTTGCTTCTGTTGCCTCTGGTTTGCTTGGTTGGTTGAGTTTGGTTGATGTGTTTTGAGGCACGGTGTGCCCATGTCCTATAAAATGGAGCAAAACTTCACCATGTAGCTGAATGGAGCGGTCAGTCATTTTAGACCAGTACTGTAATGAATGACTGGCTAACTAGTTCCAATGAATAGCTGATCTGAATACAGAGCTCGGCTAGAGGCAGCATTGGCAGTGGAGATCATAGTCACGTGGGCCAAGATGAAAGAAACCGAGACTCAGCTTTGCCACTCAGACCAGTCATATGGTCAGTCATCAGAACATAGGAATAAAAAGAAAAGCTAAAAAAGAAAGAAAAGCAGGAAAAATGCTTTCGTCAGTCATACAGCGTCAGAAACCACATAAGCGTAGCTGGGAGTGTAGCTGACCTCAAACTTTTATTGACCCGCTGGCCACACGCCAGTGCCCAGCACTGCGACATGCTGAAAGGTGGACGCTAAGGGTGGGACATTTATCAACCGTGGCAGAAAGTGTCACCGTTGCTGTGTCACTGTCGCTATGGAAGCCTAAATTAGAAGCGCATTTATCAATGACCATTATGCAAATGAATACTGACGCAGGCAGATACAGACCTACCTGCACAACTGATCACCAAAGCAGACAAGCACATCCTATAAGCGCACACTCGCACACTTCTGGGGAGAGGAGCAAATTAATCTAGCGAATGATTTGGGACGCTGCCCGGCGCAAATTCCTGGTGATTCATTTGCAGTTTATCTAAAAATGTAGTTATTCTGCTTCTAATGAAAAACAGACGTTGATACATGAACATGAAAGGAAAACATTTGTTACTCGGTGCAGATATCGCCTCGTGTTTTATGGACACCATTGTGGTCTTTCAATATAGGCTGCTACACGGGATTGTTTGATTAATTGCTTGATATGAGGGCCCATCAATTATCAGCAGCCTTTTATCGGCGTCCTAACAACACTGCGGCCCTCGGAGGAACGTCCCAAGGGTGAAAACCCAAGAACGGGAATTAATTAACTGTAAATTAGACCCTATATTTTAGAAACCTCCTCTTTATGTTCTTCACGCTGACTCTCAACCTCGCTCAGAAATCTCTCCGAAATTTAAAGTTCTTTGTTGTTCAACACTTGCAGACTGATGGTTATCTGGACCCCCGCAGGACCACCACAGAGCAGGTGCTACATGGGTGGTGGATCATTCTCAGCACTGCAGCGACAGGGATGAAATAATAAGTCAAAAGTCAAAATGAGGCACGAGTCACAAGTCGCTTGCTCGCTAAGTTACAGAACAAACAAAAATTTAGTCACAAGTCATGAGGCACGAGTCACAAGTTGCTTGCTCGCTAAGTTACAGAACAGACAAAAATTTAGTCACAAGTCATGAGGCACGAGTCACAAGTCACTTGCTCTTTCAGTTACAGAACAGACAGAAATTTAAAGTAATGAGTCATGAGGCACGAGTCAAGTCACTTTCTCTCAGGACTCATCTAGAATTCATCTAGAAGTCTGACTTGTCACTTGTGACTCAACTCAAACACACGTAACTGACTCAAGCCCTGACTCGGATGCACACTTAACTGACTCATAACCTGTCTCAGGCAAACACTTAACCTCAAAGCCCGTCTCAGGCACACTGATTCAACTAGGTTGCATGCTTTACTGACTTGTGACTCAACTAGAACTTGGGATAAACTGACTCATGACTTGACTTGAAATGCATGCTTAAATAACTCGGGCAAAGACTTGACTTGGATATAGACTTAACTGACTCGTGACTCGATCAGGGCTTAAATAACTCATGACTAGTCACAGGTGCACACTTAACACCTTAACAAAGGCTAATGACTGGAACTGACTCATGACTCAATTTGGGAGCATGCTCGTAATCTAACTCATAACTCAGAGGCATGCTTAACAAGTATGTATGCTTTACTGACTCATTACTAGACACAAATGCAACTGACTCAGAACTCAACTGGAACGTATGCCTAACCTTCTTATAACCTCACTCAGGCAAACACTTAACTGAGTCATAAATTCCATTTGGATGCTTAACTGACTTGTTACTCCATCAGAACTTAGGCTTAACTGACTCCTGACTCAATTCAAACCCAGGCTTAACTGGCTAATGACTAGACTGCACGCCTAACAAACTCAGGGCTCGAATTGAGTCATGAGGCACAAGTCACAAGTCGCTTGCTCTCTCAGTTACAGGTCAGACAGAAATTTAAAGTACTTTGTAGTTCTACACTTACTAAGTGATGTCCATCTGTTTCTGGTCAGTGGTCAGGACCCCCACAGGACCACCACAGAGCAGGTACTATTTGGAGGTGGATCATTCTCAGCACTGCAGTGACACTGACGTGGTGGTGGTGGTGTGTTAGTGCATGTTGTGCTGGTGTGAGTGGATCAGACACGGCAGTGCTGCTGGAGTGCGCACCCGGGTCATGTCCTGAGGCAGTTACGCATGCGTTCGAGTCGAGTCACGAGTCACTTGCTCTCTCAGTTACAGAACAGACAGAAACTGATAGTCATTTGTAGTTCTACACTTGACTGATGTCCATCTGTTTCTCTGCATACATTGTTCATCCCCTTTTACTCTATAGGTCAGTGGTTAGGACCCCACACAGGACCCCCACAGAGCAGGTACTATTTGAAGGTGGATCATTCTCAGTACTGCAGTGATGATGTGGTGGCCATGTTGGTGGTGGTGTGTTAGGGCATGTTGTGCTAGTGTGAGTGGATCAGACACAGCAGTGCTGCTGGAGTGCGCATCCGAGTCACATCTTGAGTCAGTTACGTGTGCGTCTAAGTTGAGTCACAAGTCACTTGCTCTCTTAGTTACAAAAGCAACAGAAATTTAAAGTCACGAGTCATGAGGCACGAGCAGGTACTACTTGGGATCCTTCTTAGTACTGCAGTGACACTGACGGGTGGTGTTAGTGCGTGTTGTGCTGGTGTGAGTGAATCAGACACAGCAGTGCTGCTAGAGTGTGCCCCCAGTCACGTCCTGAGTCAGTTACTAAGTGTTGAGTCACAAGTCACTTGCTCTCTCAGTTACAGAACAGACAGACGTTTAGAGTAATGTGTAGTTCTACCCTTACCGACTGATGTCTATCTGTTTCTCTGTATACATTGTTTACCCCTTTTACCCTATAAGTCAGTGGACAGGACCACCACAGAGCAGGTACTGTAGTGACTGTAGTGACCGAGTAAACCCCTCAGTTTCAATGCTGATGTACTTTCAAACATGCCCTTACATTCTTCATGCTGACCCTCAGATGCAGGGCTACCTGATTCCAGATAATCTGGGGTCTAATTCTGTTAGAGTCACTGGTCAAGAAGATATGAACTCTCTCTCTGCGAATGTGAATGTAGAGAAAAACATCACAGTGTGGATTCGAGTCCAAGGCTTTTAAGTCAGCTGTCCATTCCCAAAGGCCTGCAATCAAAGAATCAACTCATTTTTTTGGGATCGACTCCCAGCCCTACTTAAATTACATAAATGGTTCTGGCCTCTAGCATAAATGACTCTATTTCCCTTACAACCCAACAGGAAAACACACAAAATTTGAAAACTATATAAAATAAGTTTTGCTGTTTAGTTATTGTCAGTGAAGTATAGTGGAATCAGCTCGGTAGGTTACAGCATTAACAAGTGGAATGAGTGTTAACGCTAATAAGAGAGGTCAGAAATGTTCACAAGTCCTAGCTGAGTGTGGAGAGGTGTGAGTCTCGAGTCTGTAGTTGTGAACTCTGGTCTCATTATTAACTGCACCTGTCAGGATCTGACAGTTCAAGTCAAGTCTCGAGTCAATCCGATTCGAGCCCTGAGTTTGTTAAGTATGCACCTGCGTCTAGTCACGAGCCAGTTAAGCCTGGGTTTGTATTGAGTTACGAGTCAGTAAAGCCTGAGTTCTGGTTGAGTCACAAGTCAGTTAAGCCTGAGTTCTGATTGAGTGACGAGTCAGTTAAGCCTGATTTCTGGTTGAGTCACAAGTCAGGTAAGCCTGATTTCAGGTTGAGTCACAAGTCCGTTAAGCTTGAGTTCTGATTGAGTGACGAGTCAGTTAAGCCTGATTTCTGGTTGAGTCAAAAGTCAGGTAAGCCTTATTTCAGGTTGAGTCACAAGTCAGTTAAGCCTGAGTTCTGGTTGAGTCACAAGTCAGTTAAGCCTGAGTTCTGATTGAGTGACGAGTCAGTTAAGCCTGATTTCTGGTTGAGTCACAAGTCAGGTAAGCCTGATTTCAGGTTGAGTCACAAGTCCGTTAAGCTTGAGTTCTGATTGAGTGACGAGTCAGTTAAGCCTGATTTCTGGTTGAGTCAAAAGTCAGGTAAGCCTGATTTCAGGTTGAGTCACAAGTCAGTTAAGCCTGAGTTCTGGTTGAGTCACAAGTCAGTTAAGCCTGAGTTCTGATTGAGTGACGAGTCAGTTAAGCCTGATTTCTGGTTGAGTCACAAGTCAGGTAAGCCTGATTTCTGGTTGAGTCACAAGTCAGTTAAGCCTGATTTCTGGTTGAGTCACAAGTCAGTTAAGCATGCATCCAAGTGGAATTTATGACTCAGTTAAGTGTTTGCCTGAGTGAGGTTATGAGTAGGTTAGGCATACAATCCAGTCGAGTCAGTTGCATTTGTGTCTGAGTCAAATAACAAGTCAGTGAAGCATGCTTCCAAGTCAACTTGCGAGTCAACTAGAACTGACTCGCGATTTGACTTGTTAAGCATAATGAGTTAGGTCATGAGCATGCCCCCAAGTCAAGTCATGAGTCAGTGTAGTCTGAGTTCTAGTCATAAACCTTTGTTAAGGTGTTAAGCGTGCACCTGTGTCTAGTCACGAGTCAGTTAAGCCTGAGTTCTGGTTGAGTCACAAGTCAGTTAAGCATGCATCCAAGTGGAATTTATGACTCAGTTAAGTATTTGTCTGAGTGAGGTTATAAGTAGGTTAGGCATACGTTCCAGTTGAGTTCTGAGTCAGTTACATTTGTGTCTGAGTCAAGTAACGAGTCAGTAAAGCATGCATCCAAGTCAACTCGAGAGTCAACTAGAACTGACTCATGATTTGACTTGTTAAGCATGCTTCTGACTTATGAGATATGAGGTTATGAGCATGCCCCCAAGTCAAGTCATGAGTCAGTGTAGTCTGAGTTCTAGGCAGAAGCCTTTGTTAAGGTGTTAAGCGTGCACCTGTGTCTAGTCACAAGTCAGTTAAGCCTACATCCAAGTCCTGACTCAGTCAAGTGTTTTCCTGGGTCACTTAAGCATGCATTCCAAGTCAAGTCATGAGTCAGTTTAGCCCAAGTTCTAGTTGAGTCACAAGTCAGTTAAGCATGCCTCCTAGTTGAACCAGTGTGCCTGAGACAGGCTATGAGGTTAAGTGTTTGCCTGAGACAGGTTATGAGTCAGTTAAGTGTGCATCCGAGTCAGGGCTTGAGTCAGTTACGTGTGTTTGAGTTGAGTCACAAGTCACAAGTCAGTTTAGACTTCTAGATGAGTCACGAGTCAGTTAAGTGTGCTTCCAAGTTGAGTCCTAAGTTGGTCAAGCATGTGTCTGGGTCATGTCACCAGTCTGTTAAGCATGAGTCAAGCAAGTTGTGAGTCAGTTAAGCACAAGTCTGAGCTGATTTGCGAGTCAGTTATGGAGTGAGTCATTAAGCTTCATTCAAATGTATTAATGTTTTCTTCCTGTTGCTGATGAGTTTGAAGATCCAAGATTTTGTTTCGACAGCGATGATATAACGCTAACGCCAAACCTCTGCTGTCAACCAGCTGACTCGCTGCCACGACTCCATGCAGATGTTGACAGCAGTCAGAGGGACCCCGCCGTTTTTCCCCTCCAGATGCTAATGTGGCTAATTGCATTCTCAGAGAAAGCCAAAGCACGGTCACCACGTGGACGGGACTGTGAGTGGACTGCCGATGCTGCTGGTGTTTGCCACCCCTGACCTGTAGCGGCTGTTAGTGTGAAAGCAGGGGGGAGCAGATAAAACGGTGGTCCTGTGTCTCAGTGCCTCCAGGTCAGGCTAAGGACACTTCCCAAAGCCACTTAAAGCTAATTCACTGCTTTATCCTTCCTCTCCGCCACCGAGGCTGCGGCTCCAGCGCCGGCTTTGCTTCTGCATGAATAAAGCAATGAAAGAGAGAAGGAGAGCGGCTCGCAATAATCTATGCATATGAGACGGGGCAAGAACAGGCTATTAGCATAGGTTGAGAGAGAGAGGGAGAGATAGTGAGAGGTTGAATTAAGGATGATGGGGAGAGGAAAAAAAAAGAACCCTTAGGCCCTTAGAACCCAGTTATGACTGGCAATAACAAAAGCATGGTGGAATTTTTATATCAACAGTTTCTCCCTCGCAGCTCATTAAATTAGGCTCAGAGGATGTACTGAAAGAGCAGCTTCCACATTTTCAATCCAGGCCGTGTTGGTGACTCCAAGTGAAAAGAGCTGATATTTGACTCTAATTTTTGTTCTGCTGTTTGTTGACATTGGAACAAATGGAAAAGAGTCAGGAGCACAGACTCAAGCCTGTCGAGTCTTGGCTCAGTTAAGTGTTCACCTTAGTCGGATTTTCACCTTAGTCGGAAGTTAGGCATACATTGGAGTCAGGTTTGGAGGCAGTTGCGTTTGCGTCTGAGTCAAGTAACAAGACAGAGTCATGCATTAAGCATGCATTCCAAGTCAAGTCACGAGTCAGACTCGTGAGAACCCAGAGTTCTAGTTGAGTCTCAGGTCAGTTAAGCATGCCTCCTAGGTAAATCAGTTAAGTGTTTGCCTGAGACAGGTTATATGAGTCAGTTAAGTTTTCATCCGAGTCACATCTTATTCAGTTACGTGTGCGTCTGAGTCATGAGTCACAAGTTAGTTTAGACCGAGTTCTAGTTGAGTCACAAGAGAGTTAAGCACGCTTCTAAATAAAGTCTTAAGTTAGTCAAACGAGTTTTGAGGCAGTTGCGTTCGCGTCTGAGTCAAGTAACAAGTCATTTACGCGTGCATCCAAGGCTAGTCATGAGTCAGTTTAGCCTGAGTTAGAGTTGAGTCCTAAGCCCAGAGTTTGTTAAGCATGCCCCTGAGTTTTAGTCTTGAGTCATTGAAGCCAGATTAGTAGGACCCTAAATGTATATCAACCTGTCAACAATGATGGAGATACATCTCATTTACTGTTCTCATTAATTAATTTCATTTGCTTCTGAGTCAAGTAATGAGTCAGTTAAGCGTGCATCCGAGTCAATTCGCGAGTCAGTTTAGCCCGATTTTTTATTGACTCAAGTCAGTTAAGCATGCCTTTGAGTTGAGTCTTTACGCATTCGCTAAGGTTACTGTAAGGTTATAAGTCATGAGTCAGTGAAGTCCTGAGTTCTTATCCAGGCACAAGCCAATTAAACATGCTTCGGAGTCAAGTCATGACTCGGTTGAGTGTTTGTCTGAGTCACGTTATGAGTCATGCATTAAGCATGCATTCCAAGTCAAGTCACGAGTCAGACTCATGAGAACCCAGAGTTCTAGTTGAGTCTCAGGTCAGTTAAGCATGCCTCCTAGGTGAATCAGTAAAGTGTTTGCCTGAGACAGGTTATGAGTCAGTTAAGTTTGCATCCGAGTCACATCTTGAGTCAGTTACGTGTGCGTCTGAGTCATGAGTCACAAGTTAGTTTAGACCGAGTTCTAGTTGAGTCCACAAGAGAGTTAAGCACGCTTCCAAATAAAGTCTTAAGTTAGTCAAACGAGTTTTTGAGGCAGTTGCGTTCGCGTCTGAGTCCAAGTAACAAGTCATTTTACGCGTGCATCCAAGGCTAGTCATGAGTCAGTTTAGCCTGAGTTAGAGTTGAGTCTAAGCCCAGAGTTTGTTAAGCATGCCCCTGATTTAGTCTTGAGTCATTGAAGCCAGATTAGAAGGACCCTAAATGTATATCAACTTGTCAACAATGATGGAGATACATTCTCATTTACTGTTCTCATTAATTATAATTTCATTTGCTTCTGAGTCAAGTAATTAGTCAGTTAAGCGTTGCATCCCGATTCAATTCGCGAGTCAGTTTAGCCCGATTTTTATTGACTCAAGTCAGTTAAGCATGCCTTTGAGTTTGAGTCTTTACGCATCTCGCTAAGGTTACTGTAAGGTTATAAGTCATGAGTCAGTGAAGTCTGAGTTCTTATCCAGGCACAAGCCAATTAAACATGCTTCGAGTCAAGTCATGACTCGGTTGAGTGTTTGTCTGAGTCACGTTATGAGTCATGCATAAGCATGCATTCCAAGTCAAGTCACGAGTCAGACTCATGAGAACCCAGAGTTCTAGTTGATCTCAGGTCAGTAAGCATGCCTCCTAGGTGAATCAGTAAAGTGTTTGCCTGAGACAGGTTATGAGTCAGTTAAGTTTGCATCCGAGTCACATCTTGAGTCAGTTACGTGTGCGTCTGAGTCATGAGTCACAAGTTAGTTTAGACCGAGTTCTAGTTGAGTCACAAGAGAGTTAAGCACGCTTCCAAATAAAGTCTTAAGTTAGTCAAACGAGTTTTGAGGCAGTTGCGTTCGCGTCTGAGTCAAGTAACAAGTCATTTACGCGTGCATCCAAGGCTAGTCATGAGTCAGTTTAGCCTGAGTTAGAGTTGAGTCCTAAGCCCAGAGTTTGTTAAGCATGCCCCTGAGTTTAGTCTTGAGTCATTGAAGCCAGATTAGTAGGACCCTAAATGTATATCAACTTGTCAACAATGATGGAGATACATCTCATTTACTGTTCTCATTAATTAAATTTCATTTGCTTCTGAGTCAAGTAATGAGTCAGTTAAGCGTGCATCCGAGTCAATTCGCGAGTCAGTTTAGCCCGATTTTTTATTGACTCAAGTCAGTTAAGCATGCCTTTGAGTTGAGTCTTTACGCATTCGCTAAGGTTACTGTAAGGTTATAAGTCATGAGTCAGTGAAGTCTGAGTTCTTATCCAGGCACAAGCCAATTAAACATGCTTCGGAGTCAAGTCATGACTCGGTTGAGTGTTTGTCTGAGTCACGTTATGAGTCATGCATTAAGCATGCATTCCAAGTCAAGTCACGAGTCAGACTCATGAGAACCCAGAGTTCTAGTTGAGTCACAGGTCAGTTAAGCATGCCTCCTAGGTGAATCAGTAAAGTGTTTGCCTGAGACAGGTTATGAGTCAGTTAAGTTTGCATCCGAGTCACAAGTTAGTTTAGACCGAGTTCTAGTTGAGTCACGAGAGAGTTAAGCACGCTTCCAAATTAAGTCTTAAGTTAGTCAAACATACGTTTGAGAGGAGTCAATTAAATCAAGATGATTTGAGAGTCAGTTAAGGGTGAGTCCAGGTCAAGTTGCGAATCAGGTCAGCATGCAACTCAAGTCCTCAAGCTCTACATCATTTGAGCACAGCAGCTGCTGTTTACATTTCTCCAAATAGCTTGGAAAACATTCCGGTTCCATTGACTTAAATTAGGAGTAAAGTAGGTTGTTGAGTCTAATCCACAACTCTAATCCACAAATCTAATCCACAACTGTACCATCCCTCACTCCTCTATGTGTCTGATCTACAGTCATACTGACCCTCACTCCTCTATGTATCTGATCTACAGTCGTATTGAACCTCACTCCTCTATGAGTCTAATCCACAGTCATACTGACCCTGACTCCTCTATGAGTCTAATCCACAGTCGTACTGATCCACACTTCTCTATGAATCTAATCCAGTCATACTGACCCGCACGCCTCTATAAATCTAATCCAGTCATACTGACCCGCACGCCTCTATGTGTCTAATCCACAGTCATACTGACCCACACTCCTCTATGCATCTAATCCACAGTCATACTGACCCTCACTTCTCTGTGTGTCTAATCGACAGCCATACTGACCCTCACTTCTCAATTAATCTAATCCACAGTCATACTGACCCTCACTCCTCTATGAGTCTAATCCACAGTCGTACTGACCCACACTCCTCCATAAATCTAATCCACAGTCATACTGACCCTTACTCCTCTATGTGTCTAATCCACAGCCATACTGACCCTCACTCCTCAATTAATCTAATCCACAGTCATACTGACCCTCACTCCTCTATGAGTCTAATACACAGTCGTACTGACCCACACTCCTCCATAAATCTAATCCAGTCAAACTGACCCTCACTCCTCTATGCATCTAGTCCACAGTCATACTGACCCTCACTCCTCTATGAGTCTAATCCACAGTCATACTGACCCTCACTCGTCTATGAATCTAATCCACAGTCATACTGACCCTCACTCCTCTATGAATCTAATCCACAGTCATACTGACCCTCACTCCTCTATGCATCTAGTCCACAGTCATACTGATCCTCACTCCTCTATGAATCTAATCCACAGTCATACTGATCCTCACTCCTCTATGAGTCTAATCCACAGTCATACTGACCCTCACTCGTCTATGAGTCTAATCCACAGTCATACTGACCCTCAATCCTCTATGAGTCTAATCCACAGTCATACTGACCCTCACTCCTCTATGCATCTAGTCCACAGTCATACTGACCCTCACTCCTCTATGTGTCTAATCCACAGCCATACTGACCCTCACTCCTCTATGTGTCTAATCCACAGCCATACTGACCCTCACTTCTCTGTGTGTCTAATCCACAGTCATACTGACCCTCACTTCTCTGTGTGTCTAAAGCACAGTCATACTGACCCTCACTTCTCTGTGTGTCTAATCCACAGTCGTACTGACCCACACTCCTCTATGCATCTAATCAACAGTCATACTGACCCTCACTCCTCTGTGTTTAATCCATAGTCATACTGACCCTCACTCCTCTACGAATCTAATCCACAGTCATACTGACCCACACTCCTCTATGCATCTAATCAACAGTCATACTGACCCTCACTCCTCTGTGTGTCTATGTTTCTCCCCTTTAATCCCATTCATTTTCACCTCCATCAAGTCCTATTTGTTCTTTAAACAGGCATCCACACCAACAGATTTCTATGTATCTAATCCACAGTCATTCTGACCCACACTCCTCAGTACAAGGTGTCTCAGTAGACAGCATGTTTAAGGTATCTAAAAATTGGGACAGCCTACATGTCGGGAGCTATGACTTACAATACTGCCTATGTAGGAGCTCACTGGGTTTTGAGACACACCCATAAAGTGGTTAGACTGCATTTGTAGTCATTTCAGACACGAGTTCAGCCTTTAATACTTTAATTCTTTAAGAAGTTATTCCTATTCAGAAGTTAAGCAACATTAATGTAGTATGTTGTGACGTGTTCTGCATGTCAGGCCGGTTTAAATGCAGTCTCATTTTAAATTGAATTTTAATTTGCTGACTGTAATGATTGATACAACGATTGCATAATTTCAATGAGGGATATATGTTTGAAGCACCGCACGGTGGACAACAATACAGCTGTGCTTTGATTGAATTTCACTGTGGACTGTATCCAACAAATTCAACATTTTGTTTCAAACTGTAAATCCTCATGTATTGTTTTTCAGGGAAGAGGCCAGGCGACATGAAAATGATGTAACAGAGGTTTGTTTTTCGTTCTGGCATGATTTCAGCATGTTATGATGGAAAGCAATGCTGTGCGTGTATTGCATTTCACATTTTTCCACGGTATTGATGGCATTTCAATTTGGCACAAATTCCCCTCCATAAAGCCAATGTAAACAAAGCTCTTACACTCAAGAACTACCTTCTCCTCCAAACGCTCTTCTACTCAAGAACTTCCTCCCTCTCCAGGCGTACTTCTACTCAAGAACTAACTTCTCCTCCAAATGCTCTTCTACTCAAGAACTTCTCAAAAACATAACAAGGTTTACTGACTGGTTTAGAAGATACTTCACTGGCAAAAGAAAAAAGCTCTCAGAGGCTACTTTTTGGGGCATGTACCTCTTGGTGAGAGATCTCTGACAGCTAAACATCAAAGGTGTCAAAAGTATTCACATTCATTACTCAGGTAGAAGTATAGATACTAGAGTTTAAAAAACTGTAGAAGTTGAAGTATCAACTCAAGCTTTTTACTCCAGTAAAAGTGTAAAAGTATTGCTTTCAAAACTACTTAAAGTATAAAAGTAAAAGTAATGTAAGGAAAAAAAATGCCATTAAGGACAAAAGCTTAGGCTGTACCACAGGGGCTATAGTGCACTAGCCCACCTCCTCAAAAACCCCATTCTTCTAAAAGCCATAATATATATATTGTTATATTAAAATGTTGAAAAATTTGGGATGCGCTGGGCTTTCTGTTTCAGCCGCATATACGTCCATTGAACTTGAATGTAGTTTAGTATAATGTAAATATATTAAAGAAGCATATCTGTGTATTACTGAACATTAACATGTGTTTTATGGAGCAGAAGATATGATGACTAGTTGTCTATAAGTATTGTAATGGTGCAAAAAGTCAAACTTCAAAGGCATGTTATCAATAATCTTTACTGGAATGTAAGTGTACATGAATGAAAACCAGCTGTAAATGAAATAGTAGTAACGAGGCTATGTTTAAAATGTAAGGAGTAGAAAGTACTGATAATGGAGTGTAAATGTGTGTAAATGCCTCTATGATGCACTCCTAGAGAAATTTTGTCCTGATGACAGACCTTGAGAGGCACATCATCCGACTGAGACAGTCAGGGTGGTCGTTTCAAGGAGTTGCCTACAATTGAGCGTGTTTTGACCAAGCTGTTAGGAGGTGTTGGGAGCAGTGGTGGCCTACGAACAGACTCCAGACTGCCCAGACTGACCACCAGTAGAGAGAATCATTTGATCCATTGACAATCACAAGCAGACTGGAGCCATACCATCTTTTGCATCAAATCCAGGTTCTGTTTGGGATCCAGCGATTGCCAGGTTCAAGTATGAAGTATGACCTTGTGGTGAATACTTCGATCCTGTCTTTGCTGTGGAGTGACACATTGACCAAACTGCTGGTGTGAGGATCTGGGGTGCCATCCACAGCCAGTCAGTCCCTCTAATAATGATACAAGGGTCACTAAGAGCTCAGCTCAGAGATATCCTGCGACCACATGTGTTGATCACTTATGGAAGGACTTTCAACTGGCTTTGTTCAGCAAGGGTTTACCAGGAATGTCTCTGGATGATCCCAACATTTCCTTGGCCTACCTGGTTGCCAAATTCATTGCCAGTCAAGCATTCATGGGACCAGCTGGGAGGCCAGCTTCAGCAACCTATGAGTGTACAGGATGTACAGGCCTAGCTGCAACATCTGTGGGTAAATGTGCCGCAGGATGATGTATGAAACCTGTACACCTGCAAGCCCAACTGTATCTTGTCTTGTATCCAGGCTGGAGGCACCCAACAAGGGAACTAGAGCTTCTTTTCAATTGTACAGCTTTCCCAAATAAACATATCCTTTGGCTTCAATGTTGTAATCATATTTACATATGTTATTGTAGCCACGAGCTCTTAATGAGTACATGCACGGGATAAATCTAAAATCTATTATCTGTAGTCTAGGTTCTTTAGGGAGATTGGATGAGTTAATTCAACAAAAAACAACAAAAAAATCCTCCACCCCAAGCAAGACAAAGGACAACATTCATGTATAATCTGGTGTGGGTATATATGTATTGTATTCATAAGCATATTAAATCTTGCAATTATACACACTGGATAAAGAGATAAATAAACAAAAGGAATAATAACAATCCCCAAAAAAATGAGATCTCATTGAAACTAAAAAAAAAATATTTCTATAATTATCAACAATTTCCCTTCTCCTGAGTGCACTCAGTCCCTACCGCCCCTTTCACACCACAACGCCTCTGTCCCTGATCCCAGAGGCGACGAGGCATCCAGTAGCTGAAGATGGGTGTTCGTTAACTGATGATCCAGAGACAACGACGCAGCTCAGCGATATATATGTATATATATATATATATATATATATGTAGAAAAAAACAGCCTGTACACAAATGTACAAGCACCTAAATGTTTAATTTGCTCCTAAAGCACTTGGCAATATAACAAACACATAAAACACATAACATATATATTCAAAATTTTCAAAAAGTTAATCTAAAGAATATTCCTGACTGTTTTTTTTGTTAGAGACTATTGCAATACAATTTCTTTATATTAAAATTTTGTAAAACAAAAGGCTGACTCCTCCTACTCACCAGGATCTGTCAACGTATCGCGCACAAGCAATCAAATAATAAGCAGGGGCATGTGGGGACAACTTTCTTCAAAATCTGTGTTTATTTCAATGTATTTTTCTAGAACAAAAATCATTAAAACCCTCAACTAAAATCCTCTCAGTACAGAAACAGCAGTGTTTTTAAAAGAAAGCAGCATCCACTGACATTTTTTAGCCAACATTCTAAGTTAATATTTAAAGGGACAGTACATGTTTATGCCACCAGACCAACATTCTATCATTTCCCACTAGTGCTTTTGTCACTCTATGCTACAGCTCACAATGACATAGGTTACATTATCATTATATTCACACATGTAAAGTTTCATTCAATTCCAATAGGTCCTTGGTGGTGCCACCACTGTAAAGAAACATCTCCACAATGCAAATTTCACATCTAACCTGATTGGTCCTTTGGTTAAAGGATGCAAATTCTTTTTTTTTTTTTCAAATGGTGGATTTCCTCTGCAAAAAAAGGTACAAAGCCCAACACAAAGAGGTGGAACGTGGAGAAAGGAGAGCTGGAATGGAGAGAAAAACACTGAAAGAACACGAGAACAAAAGACATTGTGAAAACCCAGAATGCAACAGGGAGAGCATGTTCCGAATGGCGAAGAGCGCTGATTTCATTAGAATTCCAGACGGACGCATTTGTCAGGGATTATCTCTGTGTGTCCAGCGCTTAATTAGCACTGTGCCACCACCACACTCGCCTGCCCCCTCCCGCTCCCCCCTCCCGCCACACAGGGCCACAGCTGGCAGCGGCGAGCACCTTTGGGGCACCTGCTGGTGGGCAGCGAGGACAACACAGCCGTGCGGAGGAACTGCCAAGCGTAAACCACCAACCGCCCCCATTGCCCAAAAAAGCTTAGAACACAAGCCCCACCCCCAAGTGCCACCCCGAGCCTCCGCGACTGACCGTCTTTACTGCCAAAAAGCCGATGTGCCGTGCAGTGTGGTTTTCGCGAATCTGCTCCAGCTGCGCACTGGCAGATACGGCCTTCTGCGTTTCTCAAATGAGCTGCTCTCTGTGTGTGCCTCCGCGTGCAGGTGGCCATGAAGGTACAGGATTACATATCCTAACCGCCACTGAACCGTGAATATTAGAGACGGGCCTTCAGTTCAGGCCATAGGAAAAGTCGAAGAACCAGTATAAGCTGAAATGCTCTGCTAGCGGACGCATGGGGTTTCCATCAGTATTGTTGAAACAGTAACGGCTGTCCTGTTGATCCAGTTCTTGTCTTATTTACTTTTTTTTTATTGTACAGATTCTACAAGAAGGTCAATGCATTCCATAGGTTGTTTCAGACTCATTAGGTTCTGTAACTGCTTTGGAACAACAGTACAACTATGTGTGGACATACAGTTTTAAATACTAAAGTGCTTATGTACTCCAGTACATTAACTCAGATTTCACTACACAACTTTCATTTGTATTGGAGTAACACTTGACCAATAGTATCTATATTCACTAGGCCTGTGTATTGGCAAGAATGTGGCGATACAATACATATCGTGATACAGCGGTCACGAGTCCATATATTGCGATATACTGTGTCACTTTTTCAAATCCTACTATTAAAACACACTACTAAATGAACAGGTTTATCAATAGCATTGCGGCCTTGTGCTGCTTGTTAATGTTGGAGTGGAGCTGAAAATGGATTACAACACTGACATCTAGTGGTCAGAGGTTAAAAAAACAACACACACTAATTCGCTGTCTGCCAGGAATCTGTGTATTGATACGGTGTTTTTGAGAATCGATACAGTATCACCAAACATAATATCCCGATATTCAATATTTTTCTTACACCCCTAATATTTATACTAAGGTAATAGGGCTTGTGTACTTTGTCTACTTCTGGATATCAGAGGCTCATAAAAAGATATTGAAGATATGAAGTGCATATTGGATGATAACATTTACAGTCTTTCAGTGAAGAGTCTGAGAGCTACTGCTGTTTGTCACTTCTATCTGAAACACGGCTGGATGACCACCCAAGGTTTCATTTAATTATCGTAAATTCTTGTTGGTGCATCTTTAATAGCATTATTCTGGCTTAATAAGACCACCACTGTAAAGAAACATCTTCACGATTCAAATTTCTCATCTGATTGGTCCCTTGATTAAATGAGGCAACATTTTAAATTAAAAATGTATAAACTGTAAATCAGAATCTTAATGGTTGATTTATCATTCAATCCCTAATTACCATAGATTAGTAGTCAATCCAACATGTTAATCTCCTTAAGGCCCAACAAATGGAAAGCTCGCTCGGCAGTAACTACTTAGGTACCACTGATTGGCCAATTTTCCATTGTGTGTCTCCAGATTCGTTTTTCCCACCAAAATGTAACATTGACATAAGAATATGACTATAATGTTCCATAATTCAAACATAACTTGTATTCTATTGTGTAGTGTTATGCTTGTTTGCTGGAATTACTGACATATATACATGTGTGTTCTCTGAAGACCTAGAAGGCAATGCTCCTATCAATAAGAAAGAGTTGACAGCATGACAGTCAATAACATAAATATATATTTAGAGTTTATTTAAAGTTTTTATTGGTTCATTGACAGCCCATCTGAAAAGGCCAGCTGCTCTTCAAACTGTGTACACATTTCAGGACCAATGGACCAATGGACAGGGTCCAAAACCACATACCATAAACACCCATTACATTAATGTACAATAAAGTTGAGTAGGTTTTTGTCCCTGTCCTATAAAGTTTCCATTTCAGAGATACTAGGCTGCGTTGCTACAGCCGAGAAGCAGGTTAGCATTGATTTCGGCCAGTCAATCCGCCTGTTAACAATGTTTATAACCCTGTGTTTCAAAGTAAACGACATGATCATGAGCCATAATCATCATATTGGCTTGTGCCTTCCTTTCAGGATGAATTCCCTCGGCTGTTTTATGCGCAGATAAGTGGCTCAGTGACCGTGTGATGCACTGAATGCTCCGAATTGTGCAGCGCGAGAGATGGCGCGAGAGTCACGGCTAGTTTATTAAGGCACGTCCAGCTTTAGGGCGTATCCTGCGTGCGAGGGGAATCGCTAATAGAGAGTAATCAGCGTTTTAACACAAGCTGAAAGTAATAAGGGAGATGCAGATAAGGCCGTAGTCAGAAAGCAGGCGTGCATACACACAAACGTGCGAGCCTGAGCAAGGACAAGCTGATAACGAGTCTGCGGACGCATCGTCCAACTATAAAGCGCCACCGCGGAATCCGTGTGCAGCAGTGTACACAAACACAAGCATGCGCAAACATAAACAGCCATGCACGCGCGCGAGCCTGCCTCATTTGTCTCCCAGCAACTGCACTCATTTGCATTGCAAATAAGCGCCGATGTCATAACCCAGTCGTCGGGGTTTGAACACTCGCTCGGCACTTAATGTTTAATATTGTAGACATATATTTTAGAACAACGCACCACGTTTGTGTAAATGCTTCTCATTATTAACACCATAACTATCAAATCCAGTCATGTGTAAGTGTACAGAAGAAAAAGTATAGATGTACAACGTGACCACTTTCACAGCGCTGGTTTTATACAGACCTGGCAACCTGGACTGTAAAGGGTTACAGAGAGAATATATGGATGCAAGCTATGTCTGAACATTAGCACCACCTCCATGTATCTAAACGTATTATCCATGTTATCAGCTCCACTTACCATATAGTAGTTCTACAATTACAGACTGTAGTCCATCAGTTTCTCTGTATGCTTTATTACTCTGTTCTTCAGTGGTCAGGACCCTCATAGGACCACCACAGAGCAGGTATTATTGGAAGATGGATCATTCTCAGCACTGCAGTGACCCTGACCTTGTGCGTGTGTTGTGCTGCGGTGAGTGGATCAGACACAGCAGTGCTGCTAGAGCTCCTAAACACCTCAGTCTCACTGCTGGACTGAGAATAGTCCACCAAGCGAAACTATCCAGACAGCAGTGTCCTGTGGGCAGTGTCCTGTGACCACTGCTGAAGGACAAGAGATCAGCCACTGTCTCTGATCTGGCACCTACAAGGTAGACCCACAAGTAGTAGGAGTTTCTAATAGGTGGGTGGACCCAACGTGTCTGATCCACTGGCATTAGCACAACACAGAGACGGCGATTGATCCCCCATATCACCTGGTGCCGAATCGGCGCCATCTCTGTTCAGAGCTCTTGAACTTTTGTCAGGAATCTGGCTGTGGATAAGCAGAAAAGAGCAGCTCCTTAGAGAAGCCGCGCACACCGAGGCATTTGCACTTCCCAGAAAGCATTCTCACATCCCGGGTTAAGAGCAGCGTCCCATTGTGTGCGTGCGCGAGCCCCTGGGGACTCTAAGGCCCTCGCTGCCGGAGCTCCGGCTTCCCCGACAGCGCGGCCGGATCGATGGAGCCGCTGCAGAAATGGAGCTGGATCAAAAGGTCGCGGGCCGCCCCTGCCGCGCCTCTGTCTCGCGCTCCCGCAGCCTCCCACTCTCTCCGAGACCGTCCCAGGCGGGAGCTTTGCTGCAGGTCTGTCCCGCAGGTTCCCGCAGAGCTACGCTGATGTCGAAACTGCTGGGTGGTAGTGGGGGAACGCAGCAAAAGAAGCAGAGAGGAAAAGGAGGTGGAGAAATGCCAACGCAGGCTGCGGTGAAATGGCCGCTGCGAGGAGGAAGCGGCGTGTGAGATTTAATAAGGATGGCAATGCGTTGTATTTACATAGCGCTGTCCTCAGACCCAGGAGCGTGTTATATGAGATAGAAGAGGAAGAAGAATAGCGTACAACAGCTGAAACAAGTCTACCTGTTATACAGTAGCGCTCAGTGCGGTCTTTGGGTATTGTCACTTGGCCTTGTTATTCAACCTCATTCATTCGTTTGAGTATAATTACGTTTCTTGCCGGTAGTAGTTCATTCAGGAAAACAGAGACAGCAGTTTCACTAAGTTTTGTGCATCTAGTCTACATTCCCTCGATCAAACAAGAGAACACGGTGCCCTTTAGAATAAAGACGAAGACTATGTAAATTTCAGTCCAGCCTGTATAGAGCTATGGTTATTTTGCAAATTGATAAGTTTGTGTTTGGGTCAGTTATGCCTGGTTCAAACTACACGACTGGTTGAGTCGGCAGGTCTTTGTGCCGTTCACACTACAGCACTGTTTGAGTCGGCAGGTCTTTGTACCGTTCACACTACAGCACTGTTTGAGTCGGCAGGTCTTTGTACCGTTCACACTACAGGACTGTTTGAGTGGTCAGGTCTTTGTACCGTTCACACTACAGGACTGTTTGAGTGGTCAGGTCTTTGTACCGTTCACACTACAGGACTGTTTGAGTGGTCAGGTCTTTGTACCGTTCACACTACAGGACTGTTTGAGTGGTCAGGTCTTTGTACCGTTCACACTACAGGACTGTTTGAGTCGGCAGGACTTTGTACCGTTCACCCTACAGGACTGTTTGAGTGGTCAGGTCTTTGTACCGTTCACACTACAGGACTGGTTGAGTCGGCAGGTCTTTGTACCGTTCACACTACAGGACTGGTTGAGTGGTCAGGTCTTTGTACCGTTCACACTACAGGACTGTTTGTGGTGTAATTGTGAGTCTTTCAGTTCTTGTGGGTTACACAATACATAATAAGGACTCTGCTATAATGATTCTTCTCTGTTCTGGCACCTGAACTGTGGAATGAGCCTCCACTGGCTGTCACGAGAAAACACATGAAAACTAAACTCTTGTTAGAACTAAACGTACGTGACAGCTAGCGATAACACGTAGATCATACGTTATTTCCAAAATGGACGTCAACAAATAAGCAATACAAGTTGTCACTGCACTGATTTGCAGGGACGAATGAAAGAAGGAAAAGGAACGAATATGGATGAGAAGATAGATAAAGACACGGGGCCAGCAGGGACTGGGTTACACAATACATGACTGATGGGTGACACAGGGTCACGAATGAAAATCGTGTACTAGCCATTAGCTCAGCTAGTCATCATCTACAGTGTTACAGTGTAACTCCTTCTGTAACGTAACCTAATAAAGACTCTGTAATAATGATTCTTCTCTGTTCTGGCACTCTGAATGGTGGAATGAGCCTCCACTGGCTGTCTAAACAGTAGACTCTCTCACGGTCTTCACACGCAGACTGAAGACCATGGTTTTGTGAATTACTTGTGAGCACTAATCTAAGTTTTTATTGAGATGTATTACATTCACACTGCACTTAACTCCTTATCTTATTTGCAGGTATGAGCTCTGGCCAGGTATTGCTGGATATTGTACTCATGTTGTATTTAGCTATGTATTTTATCTCTCCAGGTATCAGCACTGGCTCTTGATTCTGGCACTGTTTGAGCTCAAGGGTAGGTTGGTTAAACCTGTTTGAACTAGCTAGAGATACAAAGCACATTTATAAGTTGCTCTGGACAATAGTGTCTGCTGAATTATGTAAATGTTATATATATATATAATGTATATATTTGTGTCCATATAATTCTGTAATATATTGTATATTATATTTATTATATTGTATGTCTACACAGACCTGCATATGTAGAGATATTTACACATCTCTTTAGCTCCTCTCACACTGGCTCTTTATTAATCTTTATTCATTATTATTCACTTAGTTAAATATTAGTTAACAGTCTGTGTTGCTGTTTGGTCTGTTCAAGTTCTTCAAGATTCCTTGCAAGTAGGCTATCAGTAAGGCTAGCTGTGACTATGATGTGGTGTAGTGCAGTGTGGTGTATTGACCAGATCCCAGCAATATGGGTTACAATTCAGTTTTACAATTACAGAAATTTTACACTGTAATAAGTGCTTCATTGCCATAACCTTAAAAATGAATTTATGTATTATCATACGTTTTCTTGTGTTTACATCATAGGTATATTTATCTGCACTATTGACACTTTGCTGCATATCTTGAACATCTGCACTCCTGGACACTGCAGACACTTCACTTAAATACCAATGTATGCACATGTTAATTCAGTATAATCATTATCTGCTGATACCTGCGTCACTCGCACAGGTTTTATAATTGCACTGGTACCTTAATGCATGTTTTTACATATTTTCTGCTTGTCGTCTAAAGTGATATTTGTATATTTGTGGGTAGATTTTTCTGTATGTAGTCCTGCCTCATTGTAATAAGTGAGATATATTTAACTATAGCTGGACATTATTTGTATATTGCATAGCAACATAGTTTCAACCTGAAAAAATAGTTTAATTCTTTCAATCAAATACATTTTTGCTTGTTACCACATTATGTCATTTCTTTAGGTTGTAGCAACAAAGAATTTGTTACAATGTAGACAAAGTTTCACAGCCAAGACAACTGACACTGACATCTAGCGGACGGGGCTTTAAACACAACACAAAATGAACCATTAACCGAATCTTTGCATGTAAACTATTAACGAAAAATCCATACGGTGTTCATAAACTTAACGCTTAAAGATGGACCGATCAGTGTTTTTAAGGGTGATTTCCATCACCGATCACCTTTCAACACGATTGGCCGATTGCCGATACTGATTGAGGACGGGGCTATATGCCACAGCAGGGCTACATGTAGTTATTTTAGCGCAAGCAAGTCATGAAACATGGTCTAAACTGGTTTATTACCATTTCTAACGAGCTCATGTGAAACAGTATAATATTTTTAAACAAAATTTGCAGTATTGGGGATATTTGTTTGATTTACTTAGTTTATTTACTGCTATCATTCAATTTAGACCCTTAATTTAAAGTGAAAAAAACTAATTAAATAAATGCAGTAAAAACTGCAGTCATTAAACGCAGACTCTGTTATTTTAAAAACTGCAATCATTAAATGTAGATCTTGAATTGCTGCTGCTGTTCTGTTCATACCGGTCAGATCTGGTCTGTATGGTCTTCTGGGTTATTAGTTTTGTGCTAGCTGTGTGTGCTAGCTCTGCTGTTTGCTGATACTCACTGTATTCAGCCGTGTGGTGTACTATTAAGGGCCGTATCAGATTAGTAGAGTTAAATGTCTTTGTCTTGGTTCTCCAACGAGAGACACTGACTTTACATATTTTACAAAACACCCTGGATGAGTCTGTGTCATATACGGTAAAACCAGACAGACGACATGTTGTCTATCAGCGGATGCTTTTCTCGCGAGGCCGCTGCTTTAGTCAGTCTGTTGAAAATGAAAGGGTATGTATTTCCACCTAGTGGTTCAGATAGGAATTGCAGGGAGCTGGTCGGAGGGGGTTCCTGGATGAAACACTAGCTGGAAATCCTGGAATTTAGGCTCTTTTGTTAAACGCCATCGATCGGCTGTCGGGATCGGCTAAATTGGAGAAATATCGGCCGGTCACTGATCACATATTTTAATTAAAAATCGGCCGATACCGATACATAGCCGATCGATCCTTCCATCTCTTCTTAACACAGCATCACAAAACAGTACATTTATGATGAGCTTACATCATCATGGTAGATGGATGACGGCATACCGGAACTTCCATATGTTTCAATGGAGCAGTGATGAAAAGACCAAAGCCAGTGGCAGCAGTCAGCAGAACATGCCAACACCACCAGCATTCGAAGGCCGAGGAATAAACCAGATATAGTTTTTTCTTTCTCCTAACATATCTGTTCATGTACAGAAAGACCGGACCCCCAACAAAACAGACTATTAGAAATGTTAGCATGTGTTCAAAACTCTTTTTAGGACAAAACATTGGCTCACACCATCAGCCCGTACTAGAACACGAACGCCGCTGCTATTCCAGTAATGCTATCACTATGGAAATGTTTACCCAGCTGCATGCCACTGTTGGGTCACTTAGCATCTCTGTTTACAGTAATTCCCCTACTAGGCACGGAAACAGCATTACTTACAAGTTGTATGGAATATTTGGCAACGATCTGGAAAGCCTGTCCAGCCTCACAACAGCTGCTATAAAAGAATGCCACTCTTGCAAAACATAGCAGCTATTTCTATATTCTTCCAGCAGTTTTTGCATCTATTTGTTGAATAAGCTTCCTTATTCACTTCCTATGTACCCTGTATTCACAATGCTTTAAAAATGCATTTCTAATATATTATATAGCAAGAATAGTACCTTATAATGCCTGGCATACACCTATAGATTTGTTTAGAATAAGAAGTCATAGTTACTGGTAACTGGTATTATAAAATTATTATATATATATATATATATATATATATATATATATATATATATATATATATATATATATATATATATATATATATATATATACACACACAGTGTAGTCAGTATACAGCTTGTAGAACAGTGTAAAGTAGTGTACAGCTTGTATTATAGTGTAAAGTAGTCAGTGTACAGCTTGTAGAACAGTGTAAAGTAGTCAGTGTACAGCTTGTAGAACCGTGTAAAGTAGTGTACAGCTTGTAGAACAGTGTAAAGTAGTGTACAGCTTGTATTATAGTGTAAAGTAGTCAGTGTACAGCTTGTATAACAGTGTAAAGTAGTCAGTGTACAGCTTGTATTACAGTGTAAAGTAGTCTGTGTACAGCTTGTACTACAGTGTAAAGTAGTCAGTGCACAGCTTGTATTACAGTGTAAAGTAAAGTAGTCAGTGCACAGCTTGTATTACAGTGTAGTCAGTGTACAGTTTGTACTACAGTGTAAAATAGTCAGTGTACAGCTTGTAGAACAGTGTAAAGTAGTCAGTGTACAGCTTGTATTACAGTGTAAAGTAGTCAGTGTACAGCTTGTATTACAGTGTAGTCAGTGTACAGCTTGTACTACAGTGTAAAATAGTCAGTGTACAGCTTGTAGAACAGTGTAAAGTAGTCAGTGTACAGCTTGTATTACAGTGTAAAGTAGTTAGTGCACAGCTTGTATTACAGTGTAGTCAGTGTACAGCTTGTACTACAGTGTAAAATAGTCAGTGTACAGCTTGTAGAACAGTGTAAAGTAGTCAGTGTACAGCTTGTATTACAGTGTAAAGTAGTCAGTGTACAGCTTGTACTACAGTGTAAAGTAGTCAGTGTACAGCTTGTATTACAGTGTAAAGTAGTCAGTGTACAGCTTGTACTACAGTGTAGTCAGTGTACAGCTTGTACAACAGTGTAAAGTAGTCAGTGTACAGCTTGTACTACAGTGTAGTCAGTGTACAGCTTGTACAACAGTGTAAAGTAGTCAGTGTACAGCTTGCAGAACGGTGTAAAGTAGTCAATGTACAGCTTGTAGAACAGTGTAAAGTAGTCAGTGTACAGCTTGTAGAACAGTGTACAGTAGTCAGTGTACAGCTTGTAGAACAGTGTAAAATAGTCAGTGTACAGCTTGTAGAACAGTGTAAAGTAGTCAGTGTACAGCTTGTATAACAGTGTAAAGTAGTCAGTGTACAGCTTGTATTACAGTGTAAAGTAGTCAGTGTACAGCTTGTACTACAGTGTCTCAGGGTACTCTCAGGGTACTCTCATGTCCATGTTACCTTCTGGTTCTCTCCTTTTAGTTTAGGCTGTTATAGTTAGATCTGCCGGAGTCGCCAGCCGCACTCTGAAATTCTGAATATTCATATTCTCTACAGTCATACTCCCGAGCCCAACTAACTCTCTCTCTTTACTCTTCCTGAGGAAATGACTGTCCTCCTGTCTGTTGAAGGCTGTTGAAGGACTGATCATCGGGCCATCACCCCACCATCACCAGCCAGCTCACCTGTCCATTTACTGCTACACCCTCAGTTACATCACTGTGCCATCCAGATGCACCAGCACTGAGATAGGATGGGACTGTTTCAGCTCACGCCCACTTTACATAAAGACTGTCATAGACTGCCTCAGCCAGAGACTGCCTCAGTCATACACTGCCTCTATCTGTGCAGCTTCTAAAGCTTTGCTATCCAGATTTCAAACAGAGACTCCTTTCTTTGGTATTTAGTTCAAACTGTAAATACTGTTTGACCAGAGGAGGATGGGTCTTCCCTTGTGAGTCTGGTTCCTCCCAAGGTTTCTTCCTCCAGTTGAGGGAGTTTTTCCTTGCCACTGTTGCCTCTGGCTTGCTCACTGGGGGATATATGTTATAACTGTTTTCAAAACTCTGTAAAGCTGCTTTGAGACAACATCGTTGTAAAAAGCGCTATATAAATAAAATTGACTTGACTTGACTTGACTAGTCAGTGTACAGCTTGTACAACAGTGTAAAGTAGTCAGTGTACAGCTTGTACTACAGTGTAGTCAGTGTACAGCTTGTACAACAGTGTAAAGTAGTCAGTGTACAGCTTGCAGAACGGTGTAAAGTAGTCAATGTACAGCTTGTAGAACAGTGTAAAGTAGTCAGTGTACAGCTTGTAGAACAGTGTACAGTAGTCAGTGTACAGCTTGTATAACAGTGTAAAGTTGTCAGTGTACAGCTTGTAGAACAGTGTACAGTAGTCAGTGTACAGCTTGTAGAACAGTGTAAAGTAATCAGTTTACAGCTTGTAGAACAGTGTAAAGTAGTCAGTGTACAGCTTGTACTACAGTGTAAAGTAGTCAGTGTACAGCTTGTACTACAGTGTAAAGTTGTCAGTGTACAGCTTGTAGAACAGTGTACAGTAGTCAGTGTACAGCTTGTAGAACAGTGTAAAGTAGTCAGTGTACAGCTTGTAGAACAGTGTAAAGTAGTCAGTGTACAGCTTGTACTACAGTGTAAAGTAGTCAGTGTACAGCTTGTAGAACAGTGTAAAGTAATCAGTGTGTAGCTTGTAGAACAGTGTAAAGTAGTCAGTGTGTAGCTTGTAGAACAGTGTAAAGTAGTCAGTGTACAGCTTGTAGAACAGTGTACGGTAGTCAGTGTACAGCTTGTAGAACAGTGTAAAGTAATCAGTGTGTAGCTTGTAGAACAGTATATAGTAGTCAGTGTACAGCTTGTAGAACAGTGTACAGTAGTCAGTGTACAGCTTGTATAACAGTGTAAAGTTGTCAGTGTACAGCTTGTAGAACAGTGTAAAGTAATCAGTGTACAGCTTGTAGAACAGTGTAAAGTAGTCAGTGTTCAGCTTGTACTACAGTGTAAAGTAGTCAGTGTACAGTGTACACCACCAGACGATTCTAAGAGTGGCTCGTCGGTGAGATTCTCGGTTCGACTGGATTTATATAGAATTTCAGCATGCTGTTGTTCTCACTGGAGATAACTGTGAGGGGTAAGTGGCTGGGTGAGACTTTTGGAGGTGTGACACTCTTCCAGTCCTCCACAAATAGGACAAAAGCACAAGTCCCTGCGGTCGACACACATAAACCGGCGGCACAGGCCAGGCCTGCTATATGACAGTCAACATCAGCTCAGCCGTACCTGTGAGACGCAGGGGGACTGACGACAGATGCAGTTCTTCTCTCAGTCCTATCACTCACTCCCTTCTTCTATCGTGCTCTCTCTCTCTCTCTCTTCTCTCCTTTCCCCACAGGACAGCTGAGGCTGCCTCGATTTTACTGCTTCTGATCCCTCAGCACCACAGTCATCTGCTCACGGTCGATCAGTCATACAGTGACCTGACAGAGCAGAGAGAGAGAGAGAGAGAGAGAGAGAGAGAGAGAGAGAGAGAGAGAGAGAGAGAGAGAGAGAGAGAGAGAGAGAGATGGAAAGAAAGAGGGAGAAAAAAAAGAATGCACATTAAGACAAAGCGATTGTCGAGACATCTGAATAGGAGTGCCCATTGCCTCATATTTATTTACCCACCGGAGGGCAATTGATTCTAATCAAGCCGAAAAAGCACTGACTAAGGGAAGTAGATTCACAGAGCCGAAAGGAAGAGAAGCAGAAAGGTGCAGATTGTTTTTCATTCATCAGCAGAGTTGGGGGGGGGGGGGGGATGAATGATAGGCCTTCCTTTGGCTTCCACAGAGAAAGAAAGTTATCCAACATTCAGTAGCGTGTGGATAAAATACGGCAGGTTGGAAAGCACTCAGTAAGCACACCATAGGTGGGCTACAAATCAATGTCTGAAACCCTGCAGCCTACGCCCTTCCACCAAACCTGAACAGACTCATAGTCTGACAGCACTGAGATCTGGACTTCAGTCATTTTTGCCTTATACAGCACTGTGCAAAAGTTTTAGGCGCTTGGGGACATTATTACATTTAAAAAGCTTTTGTTTCCAGACTGGAAGCTTTAATTTTCTCAGCAAAATATTTAATTACTTAAATATTTAAACAGTATTAATACAGTAAGTAGTGCTTTTATATACATCAGTGTGTTTATTTTACCTTTCCAAGCTTCTCCTTGTGGAAACAACCCAGTATTATTATCAGTTTTCATCTAATACCTGCTTTGACTGCTCAGTACTTCATTAAGATAAATCAAGATTGCTGCTGAAGGAACTGAATACACTCATACAATGTCTGGGGCGTCCAGGAGAAATCTGGAACTACACTTTGTTCTTCAAACTGGAGCTCAAGATATGATCTACTTCTCTCACAATAAGATATTCATGTTACTTTGTATTGTATATATGATTATTTACATTTGTTCTAATCAGATCTGGTGTTCTTACTGGTGAACATACACTTATTGATCAGATGAAGACAAACAAAACAATGAGCTTAGGTAAGACTCTGACATACATCACCAACAAAAACAGAAGAACATCTTTGTCCAACCACATGGGCTAATTCATACAAATGAGTCCGAGCCTTAGACCCAGCAAGTCTAATCTATCTATGGGCAAACTATTCCATAGCTTAGGAGAACCAACTGTGAAAGACTTTTGTTCCCGCTTAGTCCTCTGGACTACTAAGAACCCCTGCCTGGAGGACCTCAGCAAACTAACATTTAAAAAAACCTCTACTTAACATTTGACTTATTATTAATGAATAATAATCCAATCCAGCACAAAGTACAACTGTCAAATGATTTCATATGCAAGCTTCAACAAGTATTTTCAGCTGAAAGTAAATTACTACTTAAATGTATGAACACTTAACTAAATAAACAATATTAAACTGAAAGCAGTTTATGACTGAATAGAGAGAACATAAATCAATGGAATAGATTCCCAACAAACACAGGTTAAAAAGGGCAGCAATGTGGGGAAACACTTAAGGGAGGTCAGACTAGGGTGTAGTCAGTGTATTTGCCTGTTTTGGTTTATGCACTGTGTGAAGTATGGACCTCACTAGGGCATTTTCACACTTGTCTTGAATACCTGAGTCTGCAGGGCCCACAGCCAACAGCCACAGCTTGTATGGGGGACAGGCTCGTTATCACTGGTTTGCTTTCACACAGAAATTTTCTATTCAAAGTGTGAATCGGTTGCACTCCATACGTCACTTTTCTGCATGCAGGTTTGTAAAATGGTAAGAGCTAGCTTTATCCGTTTGCTGCTTTCTATTGTTTTCCATACAAACACTGAAGCGGCATATTTGGATACTTGTAATTTCATAAAACTCATCAAAATAGGTGAAAAAAAAATAATGCATGTCTTGAAGTAGTTACATTATACAATGAACCAATTACACAGCCCCTCACATGACGCCAGAGAAGTCCACTGGGAGTGAACCCCCAACCACCGCTCCTAGCATTGAAAAACAGTTTAGACTAGAGCTTTTAAATGATTACACAGTCACCTGATCACAATTACCAGGCATGATAACGATAAATGAAGACCAAAATTATTTTTTACATTAGATTTCGCCAACAAATGACTGTAAAGTGGATGTGCTGAGCATATAAACTGAAATAAAAGAAAAGCAGTAAAATGTAGCTTTAAAATGATGCTGACATGCTTGGAAGGCAGCTCTAAGTAGTGTTGTGAAAAAGGTGTGTAGCTACTGTAGTGTAGTGTATCACTCTGCACGACGAGTATTAGCTATTAATCAAACATAGCCAGCTAAGAAAATAGCTAATCAGGTGATTTGGACACTTCTGGCTCGTACAGTAGGAGCATGCAGTGAATTATTAAATTGTTAGTTGCAATTGTTTGAATGACAACTTATTGGCAGCTAAGATTTCACACTTGACCAAAGTGTGACTGAGCAGCTCCTTCAGCGACAGGCTGCTTCACCCCAAGTGTGTGAAGGAGAGGAATCACTGGTCCTTCCTTTCTGCTGCTGTTAGACTCTACAACCAGCACTGAGACCACATACACACACACTTAAACTCTACACACTGCTCCCAGCAGACCACATACACACACACTTAAACTCTACACACTGCTCCCAGCAGACCACATACACACACACTTAAACTCTACACACTGCTCCCAGCAGACCACATACACACACACTTAAACTCTACACACTGCTCCCAGCAGACCACATACGCACACACTTAAACTCTACACACTGCTTCCAGCAGACCACATACACACACACTTAAACTCTACACACCGCTCCCAGCAGACCACATACACACACACTTAAACTCTACACACTGCTCCCAGCAGACCACATACACACATACTCAAACTCTATACACTGCTCCCAGCAGACCACATACACACACACTTAAACTCTACACACTGCTCCCAGCAGACTACATACAACTAAACTCTACACACTGCTCCTAGCAGAGCACATACACACACACTTGTATTTAAAAGTGTCTCAAAATAGTACAATAAAGTATAATTACTTAGTTATGTATATATTTAATAGCACTATAATATATATTTAGCATACTAAGTACATAGTTAGTACATAAAACAGCCCACTTTTATTACATTAATCATAACAATTACATACTTTATTTTCACCTCAGTAACCCTTGTGGAAAGAAAGCATACTTAAGAGCACTAAAAGTATATTTAAATGATTAAATGAAATAAAATTATTTACGCTATTAACTATATTTCTTTTTTTATAAGGGTTCACACACTAGTGTTAACAAGAACCCACTAATCCCAAGTTAACACCAGTAGCACTAGTCTATTCATTCTTTTTGTATTCAACAAAAGCTACCCAACCCAAATCTCACACAGCGAGAGATTTCATTCACATCCTCTCCTGTTAGACCACCACTAGAAATGTTATAGATTACCAGTTTGGAATTTGACGGTCAAGGAACTGTGCCAAGGTGAGCTCCATTTCAGAAGTTAGTCTTGTCTACTGTTTACCAAGAAAACACTGTCTATCACTAGTTAGTTAACCAGCCAACTAAGTTAGCCAGTACACTCAGTCTACTTGTAAACCCGACAGATGACAAACTTAATATTTATGTACTGTTATATCTAAAATCTGGCTATTTAACCAGCTAGCTTACAAGCAGTCACTCCAGTTCCATTCTATGCTGGTTTAAGCTGGTCTCTGCTGGTTTGTGCTTGTATAGTGCTCGTCTGATGCTGGTTTTGCAGGTATTTTTAAATAATTAAATTAAATAAAATTATTTATTTCAGTATACTTTCAGTGCTATTAAGTGTGCTTCTTTTTCCACAAGCGTTCTCACACCAGTACAACTGGTTACTGGTTACTGGTTAACACCAGTAAAAATAGCTCAAGTCTATTCAAATGAGCTCTTTCAATTTAACAAATGCCCAACTGGACCCAAATCTCAATGCTCAGCAAGAGACACTGCCTATCACTAATCTCTATCACCAATCCAGTTCCAGTAAGACTACGAATGCAAATCTGTCCTGAACACACCGCTGCTCACTGTTAGTTAGTGCAGTAAAACAGAATCAGCTGCTTTGTTTTTTTTTTCATCACAGTGTCGGAGCTTCTTTCTGGTTTCTTCTCCTCAAAAACAGCTGTTGAGGTTTCATTACACTTTCCCCACTGACAAAATCACCCCAGCTTGGGTGCGAGGGTATGAGCTGTGACTTTTTTCTTTTTTTTTCTCCCCAAAGCTTGTGCAAAAATCCCTTTTCAGCACTCGGGCGGATTGCGGAAGACAGAACTCACTCTGCATGTGGAAGCCGAACACAATCAAAAGCTCATTTCCTGCTACAGCTCATTTTAGCTGCATGGCTCTGGATGGGAAACACTGAAACCTACTCTGACATGTTTTTGCCAAGACGGCTCCAGCAGAGAGCTGTGACATGGATAGCTGGCTCATTAGGGGCAAATGTGGAGAAATTTTACACATGATCATTATGGAGGATTATAAAAACAATAAAACAGGATATTTGGCTGATGGTGATGAGTAAGGATGGGGGAAATCAAATCTAAACAGTGTAATACTGTAATATATTCACTGTAGTCCATCTGTTTCTCTGTATGCTTTGTTACCCTGTTCTTCAGTGGTCAGGACCTCCACAGGACCACAACAGGGTAGGTATTATTTGGGCGTTAGATTGTTCTTAGCACTGCAATGACAGTGCTTGTTGTGCTGGTGTGAGTGGATCAGACTCAGCAGTGCTGCTGGACTTTTTAAACACCTCAGAGTCACTGCTGGACTGACAATAGTCCACCAACCAACACTACCCAGCCAGTGGCATCCTGCACTGACAATGGACTTTAGGATGACCAACACAAACACTGTTACATCTAACGTCTGGCTATTTAACCAGCTAGCCTATAAGCAGTCACTCCAGTTCCAGAATCCATTCTATGCTGGTTTAAGCTGGTCTCTGCTGGTTTATGCTTGTCTCTGCTGGTTTATGCTTGTATAGTGCTCAGCTGGTGCTGGTTTAGCAATACCAGCATACCACCACCAAAACTCAACATATCGTCACTGCCCAAAGGAAAGCAAGTATCTCTCTGTTCTTCAGTGGTCAGGCCCCCCACAGGACCACCACAGGGCAGGTATTATTTAGCCATCGATCATTCTCAGCAATGCAGTGGACTGAGAATAGTCCACCAACCAAAACTATCCAGCCAGTGGCATCCTGTAACCACTGACAATAGACTTCAGGATGACCAACACAAACAAACAGATGCATTCGCTGATTTTACATCTATGTGGTGGACAAACAAGATACTCAGCAGCACTGCTGTGTCTGATCCACTCATACCAGCACAACACACACTAACACACCACCACGTCAGTGTCTCTGCAGTGCTGAGAATGATCCACCACCCAAATAATATCCACCTTTTGGTGCTTCTTTCGGGGTCCTGATCGCTGACAAACAGGTTAAAAGGGGGATAACAAAGTATATACAGAGAAATAGATGGACTACAGTCTGTAACTGTAGAACTACAAAGTGTATATACATTGGATAATGAGTGTAGATACAAGAAGGTGTCCCTAATAAAGTGCTGAGTGTATAAAACATAAAATGTGTGCAGTAGCTTATTACATAGCCAACAAGCTAGCAGCTCATTCAGTTTAATACCACAAAAAAATGTTAAGAACATCACAGTCTTCAGCCATTGGCTCTAGTTATAGCTGTACAGTGCTGGAAAAGGTAGGCCATCAAGGACCATTCCTAGAGGGTTTTATGGTTTCTGAAAAGAGAGAAACCTCATTAGATATTCACCTGGCTAGTTCATTTTTAATGTAGTAAATAAATGAAGAACACCTGGAACAAGCAAAGTGGACATACCTAGAAACATCAGTGGATTACTGCATTCTCAGTGTGAGCACCAGCCAAACATGCTGCCACCCGCAAGAGAAAGCATAATGACCGCAGAGATAAAACCTCTGGAAAACATAGCATCATAGCACAGGGGTATGTGAGGAACAAGCAGGAACAAGTTACTACATGAACTGAATGGTGACCAGCATATTCATTTCCATTGCTGTAAACCAGCAAACATCATTTTTTTGGATATTTTAAAGCTAATAACTAATAATTAGAGCTAACAGTAGCAGGCCGTATGTTCAGAACCAAGTTAGTTAGCCAGCCAGCGAAGTTAGCCAGTACTTACAGTCTACCTGCTAACCTAACAAATGACAAACTTAATATTTATGTACTGTTACATCTAAAGTATTGCTATTTGATTAGCTAGCTTATAAGCAGTCACTCCAGTTCCAGCATCCATTCTATGCTGGTTTAAGCTAGTCTCTGCTGGTTATGCTTGAATAGTGCTGGTCTGGTGCTGGTTTAGCTGGTTGACTAGCATTACCAGCACCAAACACACCACATCATCAATGTCCAAAGAATAGCAAGTATTTCCACAATAGTAACTTTACAGGAGAGGACAAACTTTCGTTTCAATGGCTCTTTGGCTGTCCGCCTGTAGCCTGTTTAAAAAGTTTTAAACTAGCGCTATGATTACCCTTACAAAAAAGAAGTTTATTCAAGTGTACCATTAGTATACTTCTTTTAAACTAAAAGGAAGGGAGTATGCTCTCAGTTTACTTTTTATGTACTTTCTTAGTAAACACAGTTATACTTAAGTATGCTTGGGTTATACTGACAAGTATAGAACAGTCTAAGTATATTTGGCCTTTACTTGTACTTAATCTTTTGATTGAGATAGTAGAAGTAAGTATTCTTGCTTTGCACAAAAACACATCCAGTAGAATATTAATTTAAAATTTGATTTATAAAGATTTATAAAGATAAAAATATGTTTCTTAATCTCAGTGTGTTGTATTTATTTTACGTGTGTCCACTGGTGAGTAAGTAAACGTTGTTAAGTTCTATTTTAAGTAGAAAAAAAACCCTTAAACCTAGTCATATACTTTAAAGTACAACAATAATATAAGCAGTAAACTATAAGTATTATGTTTTAGTATTTAAGTTCACTTAAAGAAAACGTACAAGCTAGTAAACTAACAGTAAACCCTTAAGTGTACTTTTAGTGTAGTTGCTGTACAAAAGATGTAAACTAGTTATATACTTGGTTTACTACACTTACACTTAAGGTGTACTTAAAGGTATACTTTTAAAACTAGAAATTGGGCCAATTTAGTCCCAAGAAGTATTAAAATAGTATATATACAAGTGTACTACTAGTACAATCATATTAGTATAGTAACTGCATAAAGTATACTTAATAAAATTAACTTTAAGTATACTTATTTTCTGTAAGGGTGGTCAGTTTTCTTTTCCCAACAGGTTGCTGCCCAATATTGTTACACCTACAGACAGTTGAACTCAAAGCCATCGATGACTTTTCTCGTATTTTGAAGTGACAAATCGTAGCAGTGTAGTTTGATGTCTAAATGCATATCTGCTACGCAAATTGCGTAAAAGGTTGGCAGGTCTGTAAACACGGTCTTTACTTATAATGTACATTAACCTAAAATGGTTTTATTCCAAGTGATTTGGAGCATTTCTATTCATCATACAACTTTTACAGGACATACAGAGCAGCTGCTGATTTCAAATTATATAGACAATTAAACATGTTTTAAAAAAGTGACGATACACCGGTTTTTCTGGTGATCAGCCATGCTGGTTTTTCTAGCAGGAGGGTCTCAAGCAACATAGCATAGAGTCGCCATGATAGTGGGTTTGTTTTTGACAGCCGAGGTCTAGAAAGTCCAGTGCTGAATTGAGTTCACAGGCCAGCTTTGGCTAGAACTCTGGCTGTTTAGCCAACACATGCTGTGGTAAGCTGTCAGTTGTTATAGTAACCAGGCAGTTCAGTCTGAGGTCAGCAATCGTGTGTTATGAATATTTTCGCTCGCTCTCTGGTTACGGGAGCTACAGCAAAGAAAAAACAAGGATAATTGGTGGATTTTTCTGGGACATAATGCATCCTAGCGCCGAGCTGCAAGTCCGGTTACGGCATTCGTTCATACACATACGCAAACATGACCTCGCAATCCCAATTTCACAACAAGCGTTTCGGACAAATGTTATTTGTGAAGGTTAGGGCCAGAGCAACACGCTCTCGACAGCTTGATGCATGATTCATAATTTTGCATCGCTCACCTGCACACTGAGTGGCACGCAAATGCCTGCCCGCACAAAAAATAAATAAATAAATAAAATAAATAAATAAATAAAAAAACACACAAACAAACATACTGAGAAGGACCATCCAGTCATAAGTGGATCTGATTTTCTGGATGTGAGATGAAGAGTGAATTATATAGTGTGCAACTCTCCCTTTGTCATTCCCTCCCTCGCACGCTCCCTTCTTGCCCTATTTGGCCCGCAGAGTGCAAATGAGTCACATCTGAGAAAATGTCACTCTCTTTCATCAGACACAGCCAGTGAGCTGAGAGCCAACACATGAGAGGGAAACGCACGCGAGTGCGCACACACGCACACACACACACACACACACGTTTACCCATGGTATTGCTTATCTTCTCAGGCATGACATTGAGGCAGCACTTCATATAAAATCTTTCCACTTCGATAAAAGTGAGACGCTCGTCCAAATCAGCGCAATCTGGCAACCCGAGCGAGTGAGAGGGGAATACATGGGGCGTGGGTGTGGGTGGGGGTAGGGGTTGACAGACCACGACCATTTCAGCATCAGTGATCTCTCCTATGCAAAACAATCAAGCTGCTGAGGCTTATTAGGGGGCGCGTGTGTCAGCCCACTCCTGAATCAACTAGGCATTTCTAAGAGACTCTCTAAGCTTTCGCTAATATGTGGTAATAGACCGCGTAGCCCCGCAGCACGTAATTACTGAGAGATGCCGCTATATATTTGCAGAAAGACATTTATAATGCACATTTATTCCGATTTATTAGCAACATCTAGTAATATGTAAGCCCTGCTTGGTAAAATAAGCACATATTCACAGGGCCTCAAGCCTGAGAAGGTTCCTCAGTTCAGTCCCAGGTTATCTCCAAGGATGCTGAGCTGCAACTACATTCAAAGTTCTATTAGGAAATGTATTTAGAGCAGAGTATTACAAAATGTGACCCCTATTTAAGACTGAGCTGAGAATATCATAAGCTTGCTTAAAGGTGTCATTGGAGTGCATGTTCAGAAACATGTTCTCTGATGTTCTACTTGTAGGGGATGTGTCTTTGTTTGGAGTGAAAAGTGCCCACATACGTTTTTTGGTGATTTCATTACCATTCAATTAGCTCTGCTCTGATTGGCTGGCTTACAGTGAGATACTGCAATGACTGCACAGAAGTAGCATGTTAAAGATGTTAGGGGCAGTCGTGGCCGCTGGTCGCTGGTTCGATCCCGGGGTTCAGCAGGATAAGACTGAAGTGGGCTTAAGCGAGGCACCTAACCCCCAAACTGCTCCCCAGGTGCCATGGATAGGGCTGCCCCACCGGTCCGGGCACATGTGCTCACTGCAGTGAATAAGTGAAACACCCACATATATAAACACCAGGGGTAGTGTGTATGTTTACTGGTAGTGTGTGTTACTGGTGTTCATTAGAGTGTGTGTGTATATGTGGGTGTTTCACTGGTGTGTATGTTCACTAGTGTGTGTGTATATGTGGGTGTTTCACTAGTGTGTATGCTCACTAGTGTGGGTGTATATGTGGGTGTTTCACTGGTGTGTATGTTCACTAGTGTGGGTGTATATGTGGGTGTTTCACTGGTGTGTATGTTCACTAGTGTGGGTGTTTCACTGGTGTGTATGTTCACTAGTGTGGGTGTTTTACTGGTGTGTATGTTCACTAGTGTGGGTGTATATGTGGGTGTTTCACTGGTGTGTATGTTCACTAGTGTCGGTATATAAGTGGGTGTTTCACTGGTGTGTATGTTCACTAGTGTGGGTGTATATGTGGGTGTTTCAATGGTGTGTATGTTCACTAGTGTGTGTGTATATATATGGGTGTTTCACTGGTGTGTATGTTCACTAGTGCAGGTGTTTCACTGGTGTGTATGTTCACTAGTGTGGGTGTATATGTGGGTGTTTCACTGGTGTGTATGTCCACTAGTGTGGGTGTATATGTGGGCGTTTCACTGGTGTGTATGTTCACTAGTGTGGGTGTATATGTGGGTGTTTCACTGTTTCACTGCAGTGAGCACATGTGCCCGGTCTGGTGGGCAGCCCTATCCATGGTGTGGTGTGTGTGTGTGTGTGTTTCACTAGTGTGTGTGTATATGTGGATGTTCCACTGCACAGATGGGTTAATCGTGGAGGTCAAATTTCACTGTGTGCAAAACACAAGTGACAGAATAATTCTAAACTTAAAACTTAAACTTAATATAGACAAAGATAGGCCAATAAATTGGATCTCCGTAAAATTATACCGTACTAGCTACTTGCTTTCAACCTCAACATCAACACAAAGTAGATTAATGTTCTCACTGTGAAACTTTCAGTGTAAGATGATCTGCTTCAGCCAGGTAACACTGATAAACTCACTCAGCATGGCTGCAACTTACAGGTTACTTTGGCAGGTTGCAGGTAACTTTGAATTAAAGCTGTCCAGGATCTTGTTAAAGATGTTGGAGTTGAAGTTGAAGTCTTGTTTTGTTTGGCAATGCTTCGGTTCCACCTTGAAATAAGCTACTGTTACATTCTGGTGTCAGAATTTTGGAATTTGCCTGTTTTAGTGCCCAAACAATGAAGTTTGAGGTTCACAGTATGTCAGTTCTATGTACTGTACTATCCATATTCAACTATGAAACACTCTTTTCCATTCTATGGCACCCTTAAATAAATTAGTTTGGTAATATATATATAATTTATATATACACACAATTTATATATTTATATATACGCACTATATATATATATATATATATATATATATATATATATATATATATATATACATACATACACACACAGTTGCTTCCTATCACAACTATAGGTGGCGAATAAAAACTTTCTGTTCCAACGTTTTGTATCCGTTATTTGCTCCTTTAGTTTTGTACTGGTCCTCCGAGACAAACATAGCTAACAAGCTTGTACCTCAAACTGTTAGTGTCATGCAAACTGCACTAAAAAATAAGAAACTTGAGTACACTATTTGATTGTACTCGTGGTCATAGGTTACTTTGGGTCTTTCAACAAACGTATAAACCCAAGTGACTCGGCCTGGGGCTGATAAGGCCAAGTATAATGTACGGTCCATGGATTGCCCCTTTTGATCTACAGCCACTGTGAGGTCCTCTCTGATGTTGTTAATGGCTTCCCCACTGTGCAGTGCTGTGATGGGAAGAAGCTTGAGAGCCTTGTAGAGAGGACTGAGAAACCTCTGCAGACCACTTCAATGGCCACACACTCTGTGCCACCTCTGCTTCCAGCAGTTGCCTAAGAGGGCCTTGAACATGCCTTCTTCATCTCATGCACATCTTCCATGTGGTCATCTTTTGTTTCTGCCTGGCCAGACATTGGCCCCTGCCAAAAAAATGGTGAGCTTGTGCTGCTTCTCCGTTAGATATGAGTATCAATGTGAAACTAGACACACACGTGACTTCACTTTACTGATCTCATCTGCAATTCCCTAGTGATGACACCAGCATTAGTACCTAACTCTTAAGGTCTTGAGGCAACAACTCAAGAAGTGCTCCAAGAATCCTCTTCTCTGGCACAAGAGGCTGTTTCAGCTTTACCCCAGAAGAACAGGCTGGATAGACTGGAGAGACTATGGTACACACAATGAATAACGAACTTGAGCAATCGGGAGCTTGAGGAACACCCTCCAGTTACATCCCCACCTCTGTACTTACTTGCATCTCCTCCTGGACCACTTGTCATCTTGCCTTGACTTGTGCTTTATCAAGTTGTAAGTGCGCAGGTTGCCTGCATCCAGCGTCCCCCTAGGCCACTAAGACTCTGATGTACGTTACTCTATTGCTCAGCCTCTGTTCTGCGGTACCTCTGTTGCACAAGTAACAATGAGCTTCTCAGTCAGGCCATAACTTCTTGTTCCACTCATACAAGATTCTTCTTAGCCTCCAGGGTAGGCCGAGCCAAGTGTACAGAAAGTAGATGATCTGCCTTCCGAAACACTCTGCAGGAGTCAGGGGAACTCGGTATTCCAGCAAGAGCCACTGGACATGTGGTAGGATGTCTTTGTGAGCTTCTCTAATCACCTGAGTGACTGCACTCTGTCTGTCGAATGCACCTTGGCATCCTCATTATGGCCCTTCAGCCCAGAGCATGTAGGACTTCTTCAGGAAGCACTCCAGAAGGAAGGGGTGCACAATTTTCATCCTGGAAGTCTACCATCCTGCAGAGCTTAGCTTCACTCCTAAACAACACACCTGATCCAGGTAATTAATAAAGGCCTTCAAGGGCCTTCAGGAGCCAATGTGTGTTTGTCCAAGGTCCAGGATTGATCGCCCCTGCAATGAGGTGCCAGGCAATGATACGGAAAATGATCTTGTCTTCAATACGGACCACTGAATTCTGCCCGTGCCTTCATTCATTTCTCTTGGCTCTAGTGCACTTCAGCTCTCAAAGTGCCTGATAATTACCTGAAGAGATCATTCAGATGGGTCTGAGGAGGAGGAAAACACAACAATGCACCATGCATGATGGGGCCCTAAGCACTGGGGACCAGAAGCTCTGAAATAAAATTAAAAATAACTTATTCATGCAATGCAAGACACTGATCTCAAGCTCATCTTGATAACGGATTCATTTATAACTGTCTATCTTTTGTTAACGAAGTCATTCTGTGGGTTGCAAATGTTCCTGAAAGCACTCTGAACCACAATGTCATGTTGAGATGCTCATTAGGACCTCCACGGGCGTTTGGCTGAGGAGAGCCACAGGACCTGCCATAGCAGCACAGCCAGCAGAGGCTTATCGAAGATGCGCTAATAAGGCTGTGATCAGGCAAAGGAACACAAACCTCTGACCTGAGACACTGCAGCTGCCACAAGAGGACCTGCCAGAGAGAGCAAATGAGAAGAGAGAGAGACAGAGACAGGTAGGCAGAAGGCAGGAGTGAAATCACTCTCCCTAGTTAGATTTCTTTTCTTTTTAAAGAAGAAAGATCGATGCGAATGCGCAAGTCAATTTGTTCCCTGCAAACCGCAATGACACAGAAATAAACTGAGTCTCCGGGGGGTTTTAGACGGACCATCCAGAACAAAAGTACAGTAATCACCACAGCCAGCGGGGGAATGCACTCTGTGTCATGCAAGCCTGAACCAAAATTCCATTCCTCTGTCAGAATTTACAGGTAAACCAATGGATTGAACATGCTTATGGAGAAAGAAGAACTGGTCAGCTATGCTGTAATGAAGAATCTATGACTATATGTGATGTGACTTTTAGGGCTGTCTCCGATTTCCTTAATCGAATCTAACATCTGATATTCAAGAAAGATCTTTTTCACAAACATCAAACAGATTAAAATCCCAGTGAAAGTGCAAACAGGCCTTAAGCTCGGCTATGAACATCTGAGTTACATGTGGAGGCGACTCAAATTTCAGTTTCTAGGTAAAGCAAAAAAGTTCATCACTCTGTTTCACTCTTTCAAAAATGGAAGGTAGTCTGGCCAATGTCAGTGTTTGCCCATTTCATAAAAAGCAAACGATATCTTAACCCTTTAATACACCAGCTTAGCAAACCCCCTCTAATGGGTAAAGCTGAGTATCTCTTTGGTATCTCTATTGAAATCAGTTTATTTCATTATTTAATGTTCCAAGTGTTCATTAAAATCATGTTTTTGACCTTAAATAATTATTTTAATTCTTATTTATGTACTTCATGAACAAAAACAGTTGATATAAATATGTGTCCGACTGCAAATGTTTCCAAATGTTAATAGTTCGTATCAAAATCTATAGTGAACACATAAGGGCAAAACTTAGGGTGTTAGAAGGGCAGTGATACTAAAATTATTTGTATTAAATTTACTTAAATAAGCATTTGTGGTGATCAAAAACAAGTAAATTGATGAATTCATGGAAGCTTGAATGATGAAACGAATGTATTGCAAAGATATAGAAAATCAAATCTCAGTTGGGTCCCTTTTGACCCAAGTTGGGCATCAAAGGGTTAAAGATATTTCATCCATTTGTTCCATCCACCAATGTTTGTGAATTTTGAACGGAGGAGCACAAAATGTACAGTTTCTACACTCTTTGTTTAGGTAGTTATACATGTGTGCATTTCCAGCTGATCTGAAATTGAAAAGTAAGGATTAAGATAAGTAAATAAATAAATCACATTTGACTCGATCGACTCTGCTTTGCGTACAACATATACACAAGGTTGAACTGTTGTTGCGGTTACAACCAAGTGTTTCACACACGACCCTATACTCTACACAAGTGCCCAGCTTGTATAATGCAGTGGCAATCCTCTTTATCAGTTGGCACAGGTGGCCATTTACTGGAAACAACTGGGCCCACAGATGGTCCAATCATGGCACATAGCTTGGTGAAGGCTCGTTTCCACATTCTGAAATGCCTGATATAAAAGGCTCTGCCTGATTCCAGAATTGTCTGGTGCATTTGTGTCTGTTGTAAGGTGAGCCATTGAAGGTGGCTTCAGTTGCAGCAGGTACAGTAGATCCAGGCGCCAGAAAGGGAATTCAAATAAAGCTGGAGCCAACTTCAGCTTCATCGGGGTGGCTCAAAGATTTCAGCCCTCATTAGCTGGACCACTATTCACACGGCCTGAACTTTCTCTGAACTATTTATTAAAAAGATGGGATTTGTTTTGTTGTCTGTCGCGTATCCACCCCTCTGTTTCAGTCCTACCTTGTCTGGTCATGTGTCTATCCTGCATTTTGTTCCCACTTTGTGGTTCTCGGCCCCCTCTGGTCTTTGTCCTTAAGTCATGTATTGTGTTTTAGTGTTTGTTCTAGCTCGGGTTCATCCATGAACATACATCCAGCCTCATCACACTCCAGATGTGATGTATCACGTGTGGTGCTGCTTATAAAACAGGCACCCAAACAGAGATATCCGGATCCCAGAGTGGTGAGAAAATTTTTGGAATGGGAAGTGAAGTTCCAGGTTAATCTTGATCATAAGCATGTGTAACCCAGTCAATTTGTCCAAGTCTCTGAGTAATGAGTCCCAACAGTTTTCAAAGATCTTTGAACATTTAGCTGGCAAATGTACTCTCATAGTGTGAGACAGTTGGGGGCAGTCATGGGCTGGAGGTTAGGGAGCCAGCCTTATAGCAGGAAGGTCGCTGGTTCAATCCCCTGAACCATTAAGACAAGACTCAAGTGCCCTTGAGCAAGACACCTGATCCTAACTCCTCCCTGTGTGCTGTTGGCTAAGGCTGGTCACCACTCTGGGCGAGTGTGTTCACTCTCAGATCATGTGTATGTGGGTGCTTCACTGCAACGATGGGAAAAAACACAGAGGTCAAATTGCTTGGTGTGTAAACTCAAGTGGCCGAGACTTCTATATCTTCTTAATCTTCTTAGGTAAGAGATTGAATGATTCATTTAACAGCCCATGTGAGAGAAAAAGGTCAACAGATATGTGTATGTGGACGACAGGGGCGGAGCAGCGGCTTGCGGCTCTTCTTTACAGATCCTTACTTTTTAATTTCAGGTCAGCTGGAAATGCACAAGTATATAAATACCTAAACAAACAAGTCAAATGATTACAACTATTACAGGGCAGCGGTATCTGCAAGACGGTTAGCTGTAGTACAAAATCACAGGTATCCCCATGACGTCCTGTTTTTGCTACTGCCTGTGAATTTGGGTTGCTACATCTGTGCTTTATACAATAGTCCTGAATTGTTACATACCGAGGGCTTTCAGAGAGCTTTCCTTTAGAGCACAGTCTGAAGTCTTAAGAGCCCTCAGAGCCAGGACAGGTTTTCAGCGTGTCCATTTGAGAGGCCGCAGGGAGAGAAGCTTTCCCTGAGTATTCACAATCTCTCATGTAACCAAACCACGGGTCCCTTTTAGACGTATTATGTTGGCAGCAGCAGAGGATACTATGAAGATAGTGAAGGGTACTGATAAGAAAGAGAGGCTACTTTCTTTCCCTGTTTATCAATTTGCACACATATTATAGGAAAGACATACATTTTACAGTGTGGTATGTCTGGATAACAACTGGTCTAATGGTATGGGAGGAGATGCTGTTTTTAGACAGAAGCATATTGTTGGTCTTTAATGAAAAACGTGTAACTCAATTTTTGTCGATTTTGAGTTTTCTACATCATTTGAACAAACCAATGGTGGTTTACATTGTCTAAAAATTTCATGATGAAGGGACCAATGGAAATGCTCCAAAATAGCTTGGAAAAAATTCTGGTTCCATTGACCTACACTGGAAAGTAAAGTATGTTTTTGGTCTCATTTGTAAAGTTGCAATTTTGGAGATACTTATTTTTCATTAGACAACGATGATATGCTATGGATTTCACAGGAAGGGTCTTCTATCTTGGACTCTACCCCCAGCTAAATGAGGGAGAAAATGCATTACCCTGTCTGGAATGTTTAAACACCACTAGGTAACATATCGTCGCTGTCCAATGAAACATAAATATCTCCAAAATTGCAACTTCACAGGAGAGACTAACTGACTTACTTTTAATGTAAGTCAATGGAACCAGAATTTTTTTATAAGCTGTTTTGGAGCATTTCCATTGGTCCATTCAGCATGAAATTGTCAAACAGTGTAAACAGCCATTGGCGTGTTCAAATGATGTAGAAAACGATTAACATGTTTTTCATTGGACAGTAATGATATATAGAACGTTTTTAGGAATAGACCAAGGTCAAAGGTTAATATCTCATATGAGATAAGCCTTTAGCTTTGTTCCTTGTACTACGGTGGCTGAGAAGACTCAACGCTCTACAAATTTAGGAACGCGCTGCAAAACTGTCCACAACACAACGGAAGTGTTTCTGGAGGACACTTAAAGGACGTGGGACCGTATATGTAAACGTAACAAAGTGGTAGCGTCTAACAGTGATGAGCAAATGATACCGATGCTTCGGCGCTTGTGTCGAGAAATCCTAGAGGTTTGCTTCGTTAAGGGCGAGTGACGTCACTGATGACGTCTGAAGCCTCGTTGGTTCAGGACGTGGTTCGAGTATCTCTTAAAACCACTGCAACAGATTTAACAACAATATCTCACATACTATTGGATTTATTTACTGACTGAAATAATACTGGCAGTTTTTTTATTTAACAGACCCACACAATCAAACACAGATCAGATAAACACATTAATGAACCACAGAAAATGACATTACGGTGTTTATGTATATACTTGTTCTTATGCTGACAACGTTGCAATGTAATGTTGTAATGACAGTAAAAGTTTTGGCCAGCAGGGGGTTCGTGTGCACATGAAGCTTTAGTAATTAACCTTTTCTGAACCATCTGGAGGGGAAGCTTCAACACTTCAAGAGGCTTGATCTGGCCATCACTAGCGTCTAATGAGAAGTAAGTCTGGATAGTCAGCAAATATAGCCAAACTTACTTTTACCACTACTGCTACAAGTATATTGTCCCACGTCCTTTAAGTGTCCTCCGGAACACTTCCGTTGTGTTGTGGATGTTTTGCAGCACGTTCGTGAATTGGGCAGTGCTTTGTTAAATGTCCCCATGTTGCTGTTTTGATGAAAGTGTTTTGTGTTTGCATCTCGTTTGTGATCTGCAGCATGTTGAGTCTTCTCGGACACCGTAGCTTGTACATACATATGCCAAATATAACCTGTATCATGCATCATGTTCGTAAAACCCCCAATGTATAAGAACAGTAGCTTCTACTGAGAACGCCAGAGGAACTGCAACACCCAGCCTGAAGGCCTCTCTCTGACATCGGGAGATTGGACATCGGAAGATAACAGTAATGATGCTGTACCTTCTTTGTATAATAAATGTAAAGCAAAGTCAGACGAGAATATACAACAATAGCGTAATATATACGAGGAGAAAGAGAGAGAGAAAGAGAGAGAGAGGGGGAAGGTATATTAATCACAAGCAGGGTGCTGGAGCACCCTTGAACATCACTTTCGTCTGTTGTTGTTGTTGTTGTCCCCCACCACAACATGCTCCGTCGTCCCTGACACCCGCACAATGCGAAAGTGTTTTGGCTTTGATAAAGAGGTGAAGAATTAAAGAGCGTAGCTAGACCGACCGAGACAAAGAGAGCAACAAACAGACAGTTGATTCGCACATGACACACAAAGACAGAAGAACGAGGACTCGCAAAAGCAGCCAGCGAGCTCCACAGCCAGCAGCTGAAACAAGTCGTGCCCCCCAGTGTCTCCTTTTTAAGAGCTATCAGAAAGAACAGCTGAGCGGGAGGCTGTGCAAGAGAGACGCAGGGCCTAATTCCTATTTCAGGATTTGTACCAGAAAGAAGAGTCCCATCCATTCTGAAGCCTCTCCGTCCACAAAGCAATTTTATCAGTATTAAAAAGCTGATGAGCAGGTGGGGCCCCGGGGCCGAGCCGAGCACCAAGCCTTTCCCCGGCGAGGACAAAGCAGACCATAAACAGCCACACACCTTCAAAAACGGTTTTCTATCACACACTGGGCACTCACACACACACACACACACACACACACACACACACACACACACAAATACACACACGCACCAGCTTTCATAAGTGTGAAATCACATTTTTTTATATAAATGTTGTTGTTATGTTTTTATTTGTGGCGTCAGACATACATTTATATTTACAAGTGACTAATTTTATTGCATACAAATCCTGATAGTTGGTTCATGTATAAGCTCGTATGGGGGGCAGACTGTGACTGGTCCCACCCAAACTTTGTGCTTTGACTGCCCATTGAGTGTGTACAGGCCAGTTACGCAAAAGATTGACCAAACAGACAAACCGCTAAGAACCCTCTCCTACATGCATGGCTTTAAAGGTGTGGCCAAGTTGCCCAATAGCTTTTCCTGGCTTCTGACTGCCCACCCCAGATGCCTCCCCAAATTTTTGGCATGTCATTGGCTTTCAGGCCAACTAAACTAAAAAAAAAATTGGGAGACCACTGCTCTCCCGTCCCTCTGGCTCTTAATCTGTCCCACTATTGGTCTTCTTAAAGAATACTAGTAGTAGACAAGGTGAGTGCAATCAGTATAACTAATCCAGCATCCAGATCAAGAGTCTGTCCACTCTCTGATTGTATTGCCGAACAATGGATTCCATTCTTTTGAGGAGACTTACAGTTTTTTATTGATATCTGTAGGGATACCAGGTCTGGTATTCTCAGAACAATGAACCGACCACCCCAGAGTCCAGACCTCAACATCACTGCATGTGTGGGATTCCTTAAATCACGAAAAGTGGAAAATGCAACCAACTTTGAAGACTGAACTGTGTTTTGAAATCTTAATAAGTCTTTTCAATGATATCTGCAGGGACACCAGGGCTTCTGCTCTCAGATCAATGAGCCGACCACCCCAGAGTCCAGACCTTAACATCACTGATTGTGTAGGAACTGAACTTTGTTCTGAAGCCTTAATATCTCTGCAGTCTCCTAAAGAGAAGCTAGCAAAAGCACAAGGTGGACACACTGAACACTGGACTGTTTGATATTATAGTAGGCTCTTTAATACAGTATATCAAACTTATATAAATAAGTATTTATATATATATTTATATATATATATATATATTATATATATATATATATATATATATATTATATATAATATATATATATATATAATTTTTTTTTTTTTTTTTGCACAACACTGTAACCTGTATGACGAGAGCACTGATGAACTGAACCAAAAGGGTTGAAACCTTTTGGAAGGGCAGAGAACATTACTTAGATCTAACAGCTCAACTTTAACTCCTTTTAGCATTTCCCAGAACCTCAACAATGCTTTTGTTCACAGTGGAAGATCGCTGCAGGAACGCTTCGGGCTCCTTCTTTCCTGCTCGGTCCTGCGCATTCCATTCAATGCAAGCATCTAAAAGAGAAAGGAATTTTTTTGGGGGGGACGCATGACAGGGGTTAGAGTCAAATTCATTTCCAGCTGCCAGTCAGGCAGCAAACCTGGGGCGTCCATTCTTCTCCAAATGATTACTTCAGCACAGTCTCGTCTTTCAAAGAGAGTCCTCTAAAGCTTTACTGTGCGGGGCGTGAAAGGAGGCCGCTCTTAAAGCCACGTATGGAATTTCTATCGGCCGTCATATTCATACGCATTCAAACCTGACGCGCAAGGTCAGTCCTGCAAGAACTACAGCCTCCAAATGTCGTAGTGAGGTAAAGAGGTCTAAGAGACGGTATGACATAAGCTGGACCCAGGTGTGGAGCCTAGAGTTGCCTCATAAGTGTCTTGACCGGAGACAATAAGCCGGGGTGTCTTTTAAAAACAGTGCTGTGAGTATACAGATACACGGTGTGTATTGAAAGCTATTACCACATACTGTGGGGTTTATCTGCTGACCTTGCCTAGGGATGGAGGGAGGAAGGGAAGGAGGAAAAGACAGACATGCGGGTGAGATACGGGAGCTAGAGATAGAGAGTGAAAAGGGTACAATAAGAGAAGGAGAAATAAAATGGAGAGCAGCGCCGCTCTTCCCTCCATCATGTCCGCCTGCGCCAGGAGGTAATGTAGCCGCTCCGGATTGGAATGAGGCTTGTCGATAGGCTGCTGACCCTATTTTTAGTGTGGGGGGCTGCATACGTGTGAGTGAGTGCAAATGCATACAGGCTGCCTGGTACCCCCCGCTATGCCAGGGAAGTGTGTGAAAAGAGGGGTTATGGTCCCAATTACTCTGACAGAGCAGGTAGCACGCAGGCGCACATCTCTGCTTCGGTTAAAGCGAGAAACCCACCAGTTAGTCTGTGTATTTAGATCGTTAAGAGGGGCTTGATGTGAAACAGTGGTAGTCATAGGAAACCAACTGCTGATGAATCCCATTGATGGGATTACCTTTCAATGCATTCAGGTGGTCAACTGAAGCACCCCCAGGATCAAAACACTGCCTCCAGTGACTTGTACGGTAGGCACTATGCGGGATGGTTGCAATGCATTCTGGGTATTGTACTACATAGCACCATATCTGAAGTCTTACAAGCCACAGTTTTATCACTATCCACATTACATATTAGGGCTGTGTATTGGCAAGAACCTGGCAATACAATACGTATCGTGATACAGCGGTCACGATATATTGCGATACTGCAAGTAAAGTGATATACTGTGATTTTTCAAATCCTACTATTAAAAAACACCACTATATGAACAGGTTTGCCAATGTTTACAATAGCATTGTGTCCTTGTGCTGTTTGTTAATTTTGGAGTGGAACTGAAAATGAATTACAACACTGCTACCTAGTAGTCTGAAGATTAAACACAACACACAATGATTCACTGTCTGCCAGGAATCTGTGTATTGATACTGTGTTTTTGAGAATCAATACAGTATCACCAAACAAAATATCCCGATATTCAATATTTTCGATATTTTCTTACACCCCCTAACTCTTTGTAAATAAAGGAATTTTTATTTATAGATTTTGCAACCCCATATCACTATTACAACTAAATATGTTTCTTTACAAGCCACCATTACTTTACACATCAAACAGTTTATGATATCCATGTGTTAACCATACTACATTATGCACAAAGGTGGTGTCAGAGATACATTTACATGATAAGTGACTAATTCCACTGCATACAAATCCTGATAGTTCAGGAATAGGCTTATGATGTGCTTTACATCTTTATTACTTTGTTGTGGTGTAAGCACTGGGGCATGTAGGGGGGGGGGCTAACAGTGACTGGTCCCCCAAAAATTGAGCTTGAACTGCTTTTTGAGTGTTTCCCAGCCAGTTGCGCTAAAGATAGACCAAAGAAACCAACCGCTAAGAACCCTCTCCTACATGCATGGCTTTAAAGGCAGGGCCAGGTTGGCCAATAACTTTCCCTGACTTCCGATTGGCCACCCCAGATGCCTCCCCAAATTTTTGCCATGTCATTGGCTTTCAGCCAAACTGAAATGAAATAGACATGGGAGACCACTGCTCTTTTGTCCTTCTGGCTCTTAATCTGTCACGTGATTGGTCTTCTTAAAGCATACTAATGGTAGACAAGGTGTTAGAGGTAGCTGGGTGAGTTAGTCAGTCAACTGCAATCATCCCAGTCATCACAAATGTCCACTGTGTTCCAAATTATTATGCAAATTATATTTTTCCTCAGATTTTCCTTTAAACGGTCGAATCACAAAAAGAACTGTTCCAAATTATTATGCCATTTGTTAAATTTGCACCATTAAGGGGTCACATTTACCAAAATCAAAAGCTATTTCAATCAAAAACATCTTAACAGGCCAAATTACATGTTACCATAGCACCCATTCTTTGATATCACCTTCCCAATTCTTGCATCCACTGAACTTGTGAGTTTTTTGGCGAGTTTCTGCTTGAGTTTCTTTGTTAGAATAGCCTCTCAGAGCTGCTGTTTTCATGTGACCTGCCTCCCACCCTCCTAGATCTTATTGCTTGAGGATACTCCAAAGGTTCTCAATAGTGTTGAGGTCAGGGGGAGAACAGTGGCCACACTATGAGTTTCATTCTCTCTTTTAATTCCCATAGCAACCAGTGACACTGAGGCAATCTTTGCAGCATGAGGTGGTGCATTGCCATGCATGAGATGATTTTGCATGGTTCTTTTTTTTGTACCCATGGAAGAAAGTGGTCATTTTCACACCTTCAGGGACCCTAAAGGGGCCTACCCGCTCTCTACCCATGATTCCAGCCCAAATGAGGACTTTGCCACCTCCTTGCTGATATCGCGGCTTTATTGGGACATGGTGGTCATTCACCAACCATCCACTGCTCCATCCATCTGGACCATCCAGGGTTGCACGGCACTCTTCAGAACAGTAGTCTTAATGCATGTCTGGGCCGACTGGAGCCGTTTCTGCTTGTGAGCACTGGTTAGGGGTGGCTGAATAGTATAGGTTTCTGCACAACTGTAAGCCTCTGGAGGATCCTACACCTTGAGGCTTGAGGGACTCTAGAGGCACCAGCAGTTTCAGATACCTGTTTGCTGCTTTGTAATGACATTTTAGCAGCTGCTCTCTTAATCTGATGAATTTGTCTGGCAGGAACCTTCCTCATTATGCCTTCATCTGCACGAACCCGTCTGTGCTCTGAATCAGCCTCAAATCTCTTCACAGCACGATGATCACGCAAGTTTTCGAGAAATGTCTAATGTTTTTGTACCTTGTCCGTGGCATTGCACTTTTCATTGCACATTTGCTGCTTTTCCTTCCCATCTTGTTTGAAACCTGTTGCCTGCTTAATAATGTGGAACGTCCTTCTTAAGTAGGTTTCCTTTAATTGGGCTCACCTGGCAAACTAATTATCACAGGTGTCTGAGATTGCTTTCAGTGATCCAAAGAGCCCCTGAGACATAATGCCATCTATGAGTTTAATTGAAAACTTAAATCCAATTTGCATAATAATTTGGAAAGCAGTATATATATATATATATATATATATATATATATATATATATATATATATATATATATATATATATCAAATAATTCTGCTCTGAGATTTATATCTGGTGACCCTTACAGTACTCACCACTGCAGACATGCTCTATGATAGAGTATGATAGAGTTGGTTGGTCCTCACTAGCTGAACAAAGAGAATCTCATTGGCTTATTTTTATCTATAAATCACTCTCTGGTCATTTGCCAGCTTACATTGCTTCTCTAATAGACTCGCTCTAGTGGCTGGATCACCTGTCAGGTACCAAGAGTTTTTAGTGAACTGGGAAAATCTACTTTTAGCTACAGTGCACCAGTAAGCTGGAATTCTCTACAGGAAACTCTGAAGCTCAGCTCGCTGGGATCACTGAACCATTTTAAACTTTTAGTTTCTAGTCTCCATCAGAAAGCCTGGTGATTGTTTTAAATGAGTTTATCTTTCTATGATGATTAAAATTTTATCTTACTTGTTTATTTTTATGTATTTTATGTTTATTTTATATTCTTTTATTTGAATTTTTTATACCGTGATTGTTTTATATGAGTTTATTTTATATTTTTATTTGAATTTTAATTATTATTATTATATTGTTTGTTTATTTTTATGTATTTTATGATTATTTTATATATTCTTTTATAAATTTTCTAAAAAAAATTTATATTTTATTCACCTATATTAAATGTTTATTTTAAAATGTGTATTTTATTTACTTATTTATTTTTATTCAATCCCTTAAAATGTAAATGCTTGGCTGCATTAAAAATGAGGCTCACCCCTCAGTGTATTTCCGAGATAATTGATTGATTGAAGTATATCGGACTCTAGGATCTTTTTTGTAGTAAATAAAGATACATTTTCTTTTCGTCTTTTCCATTTCCTTCATGACTGAGGTAAGAGTTAGGTTTAGAGTTAGCAAATGCTAGCATGGTTGTATTTGTAGCCCATAGCTCAGTGGCAAGGCTAGCAGTCAGAACTGGTTGACACCACAAAGATACCCAATTGTAGTATGATCACAATGCATTGGGTATCACATTGGGTATCGCAGTGGTACATCTTAAAAAATCCAACAAAGCCATGTGTGGACCCTTTGGAAGCCTGCAGTGATGCATTCGCAGATATCAACATTTAATCATCCGTGTTCTTCAGTAACTATTATAGACTGTCTGCAGAAGCAACACTGCTTATCCCTTCAGTATGAATAGGTGGGTCAATTACTTTAGGATGAATGGAAAGTTATATGGAAACGTCTTTATAGTTGTGATATAACAGGATTTTTTCCAGCTTGGATTCCATCACAAATGATATCTTTTGAATCTTCAACAGTGCTAATACAGCACACCAGACACTTTCATTAAAAAAAGAAAGAGGGGTAGGCTCAGGTGCATCTGCTTCATGGAGCCACAGGCATCACCTCTGCTCAGCATTTGTTTACCCAGCATCTACATATTTCATATTCACGTGATGAGTGGAAGAACACGGCCATTAACTTGTCAAAGAAGAGAAGCAAGTAGGAACCCCTTTCCGTTTCAAAGGCTTTCGTCATTTGAGTGGAAATCACGAAACCGGCAATTCGCCGGAGCCATTATGATGGGAAATTGTCTTTTATTGAAGGCAGCCACGGGAGTAAAATCTATGACATTCAGAGTAAGAGCATTGTAAAAAAGTGTCAATGCATCATTTTATGGAGGCAACAAAACCTGTACGTCAAACATTTGCCGCCCGAAAGGTTGGAGCCATTCAAATGAAACCGTTATCAAGCAAGCAATTTAGCGCAAACAGTCATGAAATTAAACTCAGAGTGACGGCGAAGGCATGGAGCCCCAACTTCCATTACGGTCGGGACGGTCGTGTCTGTAATGCAATTCCTGTTCCACATAAAACACAACAACAGTGCATCAAACTCTCAACTCTCTCTCTCTCTCTCTCTCTCTCTCTCTCTCTCTCTTCTAGACCGACTCTCTCAAAGTCAAATTTAGTGCGGAGGCTCAATGGCCAGCAACTCATCAAATTTAAAGTCCTCTCCTACAACAGAAGGCCCGCCCCAGCACATCTAGCCCTCATCCTTGATTTATTCAGCCCGACTACTCGTAGGCCGTGTTCATCAAATATTACAAAGAAATATTACTGTACTGCTGAAAAAGAGAGAGAGAGAGAGAAAAAGAGAAGAGCGCTTAATGGAATTAGTGTCAACGCGCTTGGGTTAATTGTCTTCCCTTTAATAGAGCCGGGTCTGTCGGGCCCATCCGGAGAGTTTTCAGCAGAGGAGAAAGGATGGAAAAGTGTTTTTATCTGTGATGGGCCTGTCAGGGACGATTGCATTTCAGCGTGCCTCGGATCAGTGGAATACACTCTCCGCTCTGCGCCGCTTCTTCTCGGAGAGAGAAAGAGAGAAAGAGACACACAGGAGCGTCTGGCTGATAATGATTTCAGCTGGCGCCGTTACTTAGCAGACAGTGGCCACTGCCTTTATATCAAAAACAAGAGAAAAACAAAAAATATAGCGCTCTCTCTCTCTCTCTCTCTCTCTCTCTCTCCGTCTCTCACCTCTCCCCCTCTCTCTCTCTCTCCATCTCTCACTCTCCCCTCTCTCTCTCTCCCGTCTCTCCACTCTCCCCAGAAACCTCTAGCAAATCATTATGGCGTTTGCTGCTACAGAGCAAATAACGTCTTGCTGAGGAAAGCAAGGTCTTGGTTATGATAATTCTCTTTTCTTTTTTTTTTTTTTTTGCAGGGGATCTATATTATCTCTGCCACAGAAGACAAATAACCACAGGACACGCATCAAGCTGCGTAACAGCCTCTGAAACGCTTCACAATAAGCAAAAGGTTGGTTTCCGTGAGCAAGCCGTCCCCACATTCAATTTCTACAGACAGTGGAAGACGCTCTTCTGTGAATTGCAGTCATTGTTGTTTTACTTTGCTCAGGGATGATGTTCTCCTCGTGCTACTTTTAGCCTAAAACGCCGCTTTCCCGTTGCTGCTCTGCCTGGTGGAGATGCCAAGTTGCTTTTTCTTTTTTTTTTTCTTTCTTTTTCTTTCTTTTTTTGTTTTTGAAGCTCTCCAACAGTGGCCCGAGGTTTACTTCGTGCTTCTCCTTTCGGAGAGGAAAATACACACCTATTCCACTCGGCATCCCACCACCTTCACATTTTCCAAACACAACAATAGCAAATGGATCCCTTAAGCTAGCTTTCCACAAGATGCACAAAAGCCTCGTTTTTGGACCCCATGAGACAACTTCAGAGGACACCGCAGTGCAGGCTATGGGATGTTTAGCTGCCCACACCGAACAACAATGTTGTGATGCTTTATGGGTTGTTGTTTTTCTGTAAGCCTTGAGATCGATGACGCTAATCTAGATCTGCTCTTTGGATAACTTCCAAAAAGTTCATATCCTTTGTATTTGTTACATATTTTGTTTTCTACTGATGATCATAGCCTGTTTTTGTGATAGCCCCTTTTAATTACTCACACAAACTCTAGTGCTGTATAACAGAATAAACATTTATAACAGCTTTGTTTATATTATCGTCGCTGTCTAAAGAAATACGTATATCTAAATTTTTGTCAATTTTTAGTTTTCGGCATCCCTAAAACGTAGCAGCTGATGTTTTATATTGTGGGAACATTTCATGATGAATGGACCAATAGAAAACATTCAGGTTCCACTGATTTACATGAAAAGTAAAGTTAGTTTTGTGCCTCTCCTGTAAAGTTGTAATTTTAGAGTGAAGTGTATTTTTCCATATAGAGTTTTCTATATACATATGAGGATGTATAAAGTGCAGACGATGTTTTTCATTGTTTTTCATGTTTTTTTGGTTCAATGTATGGTAGGTTTGGAAAAACATCTTGCTTAGCAATTGTATACCATAAGGGCCTTCTCTGTTTTGCATGTTCTATATGGGGAAGGTGATTTAAACCATGTTGTGTCGTGGGTATTAAGACCAGGCCTCACAGACTTGTGGTCTTCTGATTCAGCTATGGGCCTTCCCAGACACAGTACAATGTCTGAAAACATACAAGGCCTCTCTCTGGCATCGGAGGATTGGACGTCAGAAGATGTTAGACATGATGCTGTCCTTTCTTTGTATAATAAACATATTTACAATTAAGTTAATGTCAGCAGAGATTTCTTTAAGCCTCAGAGCATTGTTAAGAAGATAATAAACAACAAGAGATACTTGGTTTTCTTTAGACAGCTATGATATATACTTTATGTTGTATATATGTTTTTCTTTTGTAGTAAATATACTATCATTCTAAATTTGTTGTCATAATAGTAGTGACAGGAGCAGCTTTACCACTGTCTTGCATCTCCTAACAACACCAGTTTATCCAAGTTGACTTTTTTGCCATTATTCTTGTTATAAATGTTTTCGGTTGCACAACTGTCACAGAGCTTTTGTTGTCATGTTTTGTTTTTAATCATGCAACATGTTTTGTTTGGCACCTGCACTGATGCCACCATGCAGTTGTAGAGATTGTGACGTAGTGTGGTCATGTTGGAATAAGCAAGTAGGTCGCTGAAGAAGACGGAGTCTAGAAGGCAGCATGTGTTGCTCTGAAACATGCTCTGCATTAATGGAGGTTTCACAGATGTGCAGCTTAGCCAATAATACCTCCCAGTACCCTGACAGAACCTGTCTTTTAAACTTTAACAAAACTGGTAACAATCTGGATAGGCCTTTTCTTCTTTGGCCTGGAGAATACAATATGCATAATCGTTTTTCCGAAATATTTTCAAAGGTTGACCTACCCATCACAATACATGTTTCATTGTTCATTTTAGATAACTTATGATGACGTATGTCCTTATAGTGTGTGTAATACAGTCTAAACTTAATTTAATGCAGTTAACTGACTACGGTTTTGTCAAAATCCGCCCGTGTGGGGATATACAACACAGGACAATGGCTTTTTGATGCAGTCGCATCTGAGAGGTTGACAAATAGAGGCACTTCGTTGTGGTTTTCAAACTTCTGTTTTAAAGGGATCATAGAGGATTTTCCAGATTCCCCCCGAATCTATTGATGACTATAGAGGGTGAAATACCATAAATCCTTGTATTCTCTGGCTGAGGAACATTATTTTTAGCTGCTTGACTTTTGCTGATGCGTTTTTGGCAAGTAGAAAGCTTTGACCCACCCAGAACTCTTTCTCAATACATCTCTCATACCAAGCACCTGGTTAAGGACGTTTTGTGAACATTTAAAAGTGTTCCTCAACTTAAATTAACTCCTGTTCCAACATTGTTGCAGGCATCAAACTAATTTTGTGTAGTTAAAAAACAGGTAGAAGTAGATTATGAATCACTGCTCTCTATTTTTATTAGTACTTTCTACAGTCCCAGTTTTTTTGGAATTGGAATATATGTGTAAATGACCTCTGTTCTGATTGGCTGGCACGTACTGTGCCTCATTCAAAAAGCATTCTGGTTTGAAACACTTCTTATAACTTCAGTCTGAATGAGCAGCATTTACCTTAGTGATAAAACTCTAACAATCAGACAGAATTAACATTTCTACAGGAGATGCTGTAGAAATGTTCTGGGCTATAAACCTGAAATTTTGCGTACCATGTTGTCATATAATCATGTTCTGTTAGCATAAGACGCTGTACATAAAAAAGAAATCATACTCTGTAGCTGTATATGTGAATATAAATATGTGTAATGCTTTAAAACACAAAGCTCTGACTACATTTGGCCCTGTAATCAAATTGCAAGATCTCTGATAGACTATATTTTATTTTTCCTCTTGCTAATATTCGCCTCAGAGTGACATGAGATGAAGACATAATCTCAATTATGGTTGACTTACAAAGCATTCGCTATTTGTAATTGGGAACTTTTTAATATGAATATGTTGCACAGAGGGCTAACTATGGGAAGTAGCATGTCAAAATGTACAATTTGTCTGGAAAATCCACCAAAATCAGGGAGATGTGTGTCCAGACAGGTCCACATTTATTAGCTAATTGCTGAGTTGGGTGAAAATCAGGTAATTTAGCCTGTAATTATCTCAGGAGAGGTGAGAGGAGAACATGGACATGGCCATGGCCAATCTGGCTGGAATTAAAATCACAGAGGAGCCCCTGTAAAGAGCGAAAATTACCCAGGACCTCGGTTTGATCCAGTCCAAATAGGGCTTTAGTTCTTATTTAGAAAAGCAGAAAAATTCTGTTTTCCTTGATATGTGATGTTTAAGAAATATAACTGATGGTCTTTTGGTACTTACTAAAAGTTTGTATAGTTTTATAAACCAAAAACTCATGTTTTCAGGCCAATTTTACATGCTTCTACTTATTTCTTAGGCTATGTTTGTTACTGTCTCTTTAAGATTGCCATATGTAAATAAGATCTATTTTAATTGGCTGCCTCATTCAAAAAGCAATGGCTGAAACACCTTATAGCTTCAACATGCATGGGCGGAGCTAACACCAACTGTAGATTGATATGATGGATATATGCAAACGCATTGGTTTTTGTGACATCATAAAATCAATACAATCAAAATGAGCTGTTTTTTCCATGTAAGCAAAAGAGTGAGTAATACTTGTATGACATGAACATCTTATTTTTTTCTTCTTTCTTAACACATGGCAAGCAAATTCAGCTTTCCACGATACAGGCCCTTTGAGAAATCCAACGAATGCTTTTGTGTCAGCGCTCTTGCCCTCCGTGTATAAAATATAGAAGCCCACCAAGCGTGGCGCGAATCACTTTTGGAAACACGAGCCTGATCAGAGGCTGAAGCTGAGAGAAAATGGCAGATCGCAGATCAAAATGGCTGCCCGGGAGTGAAACTCCCCATGCCAGGGCCCGTCTTCTTCCTCTGCGGGATGCGAGGACACTCCCTTCCTCTCCGCTGAGCTGACATCACATCGCATCACGTCGCGGGAACGGAACAGAACGCACTATCAAATAATTCATCTTGAATCTCAAGAGCAATCAGTCAGTTAGAGAGAGAGCACTTGATATGTCGCAGATGGTATCGTATGGAGATATGAGAGTCCTCACTGTATTACAGATATTCGCAAACGATAAAATCATCCCGGCGCACTCCTCACAACCCTCTCGAACTGATAAGAGGAGAAACTGACCGTCCTCCACAATCCGCTTCCGGCAATCAGCCCGGGAAAACTCCGCCACCCGGAGAGGGGACCTTTGCTTTAGGGCTCTCTCGCCCTCCTGAGAATCCCTCTACACTGCCTTTCATCTCCGCTGGATTGTTTTGAATTACGCCTCTCGAAATCAGGCAGCTGCGCGTGCACACACACATACACCCACAAAGGCCTCTCATCACACAATCAGTGCCTACTGGAGAGAGAGAATGGTGCTGGGACTTTGGGTGCCATTGATGCTGCAGGCCTTTTAGTTTTCACTTTACTCATGATTCTTCACTATCCTCAGTTTGCCCTTCCCTACACTCTGCATAGAAATGACTGGCAGAACCACGTCTGAACAACTGGAATGCTGAAAACGGGGTCTGTCTTGTCCTGCATTGAAATGGATAATAATCCTATAATCCTGTAATGGCAACAGGGGTTAAATAGGATTGAGAAAGGATGCAGCATAAAGCATCGTCTAAGTACAGGATTAAAAGGATAGTCATGGAGCCTAAAACAAAGCAAACATGCCTGCCTGTGTACCAGAAAAAAAATATTATATCCATGTTCTGAGCTTTGGAAATGTGGTTCTCCTGCAGATACGACACAAAATGAGTAGTGCAGTGATAGCAACCTTAGGTGTTAAGTGTTATAACCATATTCTGTGCTTATGCCAGGCGTAAGAGTTATAATAACCCATTTATGATGTTATAGTGACCTTAAGTGTTAGTATCACTGTATTCTGTAAATATAATAGCCAATTTCTGCAGATAAAGTAACCTGTAGTGTTAGCATACCATACACTGTAGTTATAATAGCCTTGAGTGTAAACATGACCTATTTCTGAAGGTATAGTAACCTTTAATGTTAGTATAACCATACTCTGTAGTTATAATAGCCTTAAGAGTTAACAAATCCATTTTTGCTGTTACAGTAACCTTAACTGTTATAATCACTTTCTGCAGGTGTGCTAGTCTTAAGAGTTAACATAACTTATTTCTGCAGTGAGAGTAACCTTAAATGTTAAGTGTTGTAACCATATTATGTACTTGTACCAGCCTTACCTGTTAAAATAACCTATTTCTACAGTTATAGTTACCTTAACTTTTAGTATAACCACTTTCTGTAGTTATACCATCCTTAAGCATTAACATAACCTATTTCTGCTGTTATAGTAACCTTAACTGTTAGTATAAACACTTTCTGTAGTTATACCATCCTTAAGCATTAACATAACCTATTTCTGCTGTTATAGTAACCTTAACTTTTAGTATAAACACTTTCTGTAGTTATACCATCCTTAAGCATTAACATAACCTATTTCTGCTGTTATATTAACCTTAACTATTAGTATAACCACTTTCTGTAGTTATACCATCCTTAAGCATTAACATAACCTATTTCTGCTGTTATAGTAACCTTAACTATTAGTATAACCACTTTCTGTAGTTATACCATCCTTAAGCATGAACATAACCTATTTCTGCTGTTATAGTAACCTTAACTGTTAGTATAACCATTTTCTGTAGTTATACCATCCTTAAGCATTAACATAACCTATTTCTGCAGGTAGAAAAGTCTTAGTGTAACCACTTTCTGTAGTTATACCAGCTTTAAAGTTAATATAACCTATTTCTACAGTAATAGTAACCTTAGGTGTTAGTATAACCATATTCTGTACATGTGCCAGCCTTAAGAGTTAACATATTAACATACCAAAATTATGATCTTAATAAGAAGCCTGTTCTAATATCATGATACCAATACTGAAACGATACCATGGCAAAAAAACCTATACTAGATAACAGAACATGCAAGTTTTATTTATTCAAAACTAAAAACCCTGAAACACTCTGACAATATTAATGCAACGCCGGACTTATAGCTAATATCCTATGTTACTATTATTTTCATGCTCAATAAAATGTAATTTATGTGCTATTGTTTTACCTACAGCACATGAGCTTTTAACAATAAACAGGTTTATTGATAACATTGAAAATCGTAACCATGTTTATAGGCAATAGTATTGTTAAAGCTTTTATATGGTATATAGTAATCTGATGTCTCTTATACGCTTCTGTTTATTAGGTTTCTTTGATAGGTAACCTTAAATGTACAACCACTGACCTCACTGATTAAAGAGTGTCTGATAGGACTTAGTACATGTCCACAGTGGTTTGAGCTCTACTAAGTGCATGGTCTCTCAATAGAAACTATATAAAAACTTCACTTCTAACTGGCGCAGCTGATCTCCACTTTTCTTAACACCTGATTTGTAGCAGTGTGGAAGTTATAGCAAAGTTAACATGACACTTACATTGCGGGCATGATGTAATTGTGTTATGGATCACATCTGCTAACCTGTCGCTCTTTGACTTCTTTGTACAAGTCAGCATGTCTGGTGGTGAGATGCCTCGCCGCGTTGACTCGCTCAGTCTGTGCAGGTTTGAAACCTGTTTTGAAGACGAGGCTTGCTGTGTCCACGAGTTTGCCCTGACAGTGTCGGCTGAGTATAAGAAATAATACTTCGCTTCACTTGTCTGCTTTCTCTACAAGCCCTGGACAATGGGGCTGTCAAAAGTGGTGAAAATGGTGTTTGATTATCCCTTCTAAAACCATTCAAACCATTCGAGAGTCCCCCTCGAATTCACAACCCCCCACCAAACGACGCGGCGAGTCGGGAAAGGTTTCGAATCTCTTCGCTTTTGCCTTTTATTGTTTCCAGGCTGCATGACTGCGCCACCCGCAATCACGGTTTATCAGGAGGAATGTGGATTTGTGGAGGAACTGAATTTAACGCATATTTTGGAGACAGGGCCTCAGACTGTTAGCGCTGGAATGCTGGTGCTGGAATGGTGGGCCTACATTGCTTCTTTACAACTTCATCTCAAGGTTCCACAGTTATGGTGTCCGCTAATGTTTAGGAGCTGCTTTGAAGTGTTTTTCAGAGAGTCATCTCTGAGTGCAGATCGCTCCGTCTGCGTCCGAGTTGGACGCTGTTGAACTCTGTACCATAGTTTCCACATATCGTTGTTGAATTATTCGCTCGTTTCTGCAGGACCTGCGACTCATTTTAAATAATGGAAGTGTCATTGTGTGACTTCTGGCTGGGAGAACTTGCAAGGTGCTACTATTTTTTTTCTTTTTCTTTGTTTAATAATTCATATCATTCAATTTGGAATATTGATAGACGGCCCTATTCGACAACAGTGCTCATATTAGCCGCCATGACTCATCCGACATGCCAAATATGCCTGTAGGGAGTGGAATTTGGGCGCCAACTCTGCCAACGATAGGAAATATGGCTCCTATTTAAAATACTGACATTACTAATAAAATCCAATATTGCAATATATCTTGTGACAATATTGATAGTGTTGGAATAAACACTACAAATTTCTGCAGTTAAATTAATAGTTAACCTGACCACTTTCTGTAGGTTATAGCAACATTTAGAATTAAGATAATCACTTTTCATAGCTTTAGTAATAACTATAGTGAGCATAATCCTTTTTAGCTTACTTATTAGCTTCATATTGCTATAATAACCAGCAAAACCCGTATGTGTTGTGTTTCAATGCTGGCATATGGGCAACCAGCATGACTATGATGGGGTGACCAATTAAAGTGGCACCTATCAGGACAGAGCAGCTTAGTCTGTGCAGTTTAAACAGCAATGATAACCACGTTTATACTAGCTTTAAGCCACTGTATGTATGTTATAGCAACCTAAAGAGTTAGCATAGCACATTATTATGACTTCTTTTCAACAATGGCAGCAGGTAGGTGGCAGCGTTATGGTCTGGGGAATGTTCTCATAGCACTCTCTGAACCCACTCATCCATGTGGAGGACACTCTCAACCGATTTGGGTTGAATCCATCCTTGCAGATCACAAACACCATACATGCTGATGGTCTTCTCTGGGGCGGATGGGTTCTTCCAGCAGATGATGCAACACGTCACACGACTAGAAATGTCCAGCATTTGTTGGAAGAGCTGACTTCCAAGTACTATGCTGGACCCCTAATTCCTCAGACTTGAACCCAACAGAGCATCTGTGGGACCACCTGGATGGTGGTGTTGGCTCTATGGATCCTCCCCCATGCACGCTCCAGCAGCGCTGTGGGATGCACTGCAGTCAACATGGTTCTAGATACCTGTGACAACCTACCAGGACCTTACTGACTCTCCTAGCCCATCTAGATGCTGTCCGTGTTGCACACAGTGGTTACTGTGGATGTTAGCTGGAGGTCATAATAATGTGACTTGCACACTTAAACTCTACACACTGCTCCCAGCAGACCACACACACACACTTAAACTCTACACACTGCTCCCAGCAAACCACGTACACACACACTTAAACTCTAAACACTGCTCCCAGCAGACCACACACACACACTTAAACTCTACACACTGCTCCCAGCAAACCACATACACACACACTTAAACTCTACACACTGCTCCCAGCAGACCACATACGCACACTTAAACTCTACACACTGCTCCAAGCAGACCACATATACACACACTTACACTCTACACACTGGTCCCAGCAGACCACATACACACACACTTAAACTATACACACTGCTCCCAGCAGACCACATACACACACTTAAACTCTACACACTGGTCCCAGCAGACCACATACACACACACTTAAACTCTACACACTGCTCCCAGCAGACCACATACACACACACTTAAACTCTACACACTGCTCCCAGCAGACCACACACACACTTAAACTCTACACACTGCTCCCAGCAGACCACACACACACACACACACACTTAAACTCTACACACTGCTCCCAGCAGACCACATACACACACACTTAAACTCTACACACCTGCAGAAAATAGATTTTTTAAGTGTAATGTAATATTTTTCCATTACCCTGTGCAATTAAGAAGCAGCGTGCAATTATTTGTAAATACATTCTCAAGAGTTCTTGTCTTTTTATTTTTATATTGTATTTACTGTACTGTTTCTTTATCTATTTATTTATCTATTTTTATCTATTACTGAGTGCTTTGCTCTCCCTTTGCTGCTGCAACACTGTGAATTTCCCCCACTGTGGGACTAATAAAGGATTAGCTTATCTTATCTTATCTTAATTCCGAGATCGGTTATATTCATTCCGACTCCTTTCTAGCTATTAAGACTGGTTCAGCATGTCACAAGCTATACAACATACTAATGACTCCATCCTCCTACTGCACTGCATTCCTTTTATTGTTGTCATCTTACTATTTCTACACCGTCTATTGATGCACAAAAATTTGTGTCAGCCTCCTTTTGCCTGTTTCATTAAAGAGCTATTTTTACCACTCGTTTGCTGCTGGCCGGATGTGGACCACTCCAGATACACACGGGACACTGTCGAGCTTAAAAAATAAATAAATAAATAAAAAAAACCCAGCAGCTCTGCGGTTCTCGACATACTCCAACCAGCGCACCTCCTATCATACCCGGCTCAAAAGCACTTCTATCTCTTTTTTATAGCCCGTCCTCCCTCACTTACACAATCCATTTTCCAGCTGCTTCAAGCCTTTAAAATCCTTGTTTAACCTGCTTCCTCCTCTTCATCTGCACACTTCATACTCATTCGGCTGGAGTGGATTTAACAGGTGAAATCAATTAGCTCATCTTGTATCTGTCCCATTGTTCCAGCCTGGACAATTTTAAATATATAAAAAAAAGCACAGAGTCAGAAAATTCCATTTAGGAATCCTCGGTTTAAGGTCTCTTTTAGTTTAAATCCAGGCTTAATCATTGAAAAACATGCCTAATTTTTTTTCCTCCCTACTTGCAAATTAAGCCTACCGGAAACATGACATGACAAGTCGTTTTAACTTTCCACAGTGTTAGCCTCCGCACCGAGCTGGCTACGTACTTGAATGGGATTTGAGCTGCAAGCCCTTCTTAATGTGCCGACTTCAAGAGGCCAGGCGGTTTTGGACTAATCCTTTAAAGTTTTGTCTCGGCCCATGAAAAATGAACGAGCGCTTTGATTCAGAACTGTGCCAGGGTTATCAAAATTGAATTTCTTTTTTTTCTTTTTCTAAGATGTGTGCTAAAATGTTCATTAAAGAAAACCCATAGCTGGGAGACTATACAGAATCTATTCTAAAGCTCTTCACGTGTAGTATCTCTTGCTTTAATTCCAGCCTAATTGGTTATGCAGTAATTCCAACCACGGGCAGGAGCTTGATTCATCAGATCCCTGATTAATCGGTGTTAATGCAAACAGCATTCAGTGATTTTTAAATGCTAATTAACATGAAATGTTGATGAGTAAATATTTAACAAACAAAGGTGAGGCTTATATCTGTGAACAGTCTATAAAAACATTCAGATTTTAGCGTCCCGCTGCACAGAGCTCTGCAGGTAGCGCTTCGACAGCAGCGAGGGAGATTTAAACAAGTAAACAGTTGGGACTGTAAGCTTGAATATATTAAAATGTGTGGCTCCTGCTTTTCTGTGCTGGGCTGTGGGGCTGGCTAGTGTTGGTGCCCACTATCCTGTTTAAGTGTATGGCTATTGAGGACCTGCCTGTTATCTGGGCTGCTCCGTAACACTGGGTTGCGAGGGGTTTCAATGATAATGTGTGTATGCTTGCACATATCTTGCTTTGCCTAGTTGTAACAAGTGTACTAGTGTTTGCTGCCTCTAAATCTGCCCCACACCTGATTTATACCCTCCCTCTGATTCTTCTTTCTGCTTCACTCATTGTCTGTGGGTTTCATTGAGACCTCAATACCACTGGAGGTACATTAACAGAAGGTAGTGCACCCAAAGGAGGACTGAACCCAAAGGTTCTGTCATGGATGGGTCACTTAAATCTAGGGGGTGTCTTCATACCCTGAACATGCTGTCTACTAAGGCACCTTTTTTTTTTTTAAAGGAAGCATCGAACGGAAGGCGATCCCATGATGTAATGCAGGCAAAACTCTTTCCAATATGGCGGACAAAAGCCAAGCTACGCGTCAAATGTTAGTTATTCCTAATCTTCATATAACTTTAGCATTTTATTTACAACTAGTCTTTGACCACAGTTTTATACTTGAGGGATTAGCATTTATGCTAGTGGGTTTTTAAGCCTCAGGCTTTTGTGTTGGATAGCCGGCTAGTAGCTTAGACTGTAGCTAAACTATGCTAAAACACCAGTGCAGTGAGTGGGAACAAGCCATGCTAGTTGCTAGAGCGTCTCAAATATTCTTATAAGTCTTATGAGGAGAGATGACAGATAGAGCGAGGCCTACTTAAACAACTGTCTACATAGTCAAGGCCTACTTAGGCAGCTCACTAGGTTTTGAGACACACCCTTGGTGTCAGAAGTGGGATGCAGTTCTCTATATATCATACTGTATACAGGTGTTGCACCGACTGGTACACTTGTTAACTAGTACACTTGTGGACTTTAATGCTTGGTGATGGCACTGGACTAGATGATGATCACGTGATTATGACACTAACAACATGGACACCTCAGAGAAGACAACCGGAGAGGAGGCCAGTGATTTCAGGGACTGAATCTCCAGTTTCCTGAAGGCTAGGCAATGTGATCCAGGGCTTGATGTAAAGGGGACATCCATTGTGATGTTTGGATTGGTTCCATCTACAGTGCTTATCAGATACTGAACATCATGATCTCAGGTTTCCCAAAAAAACTACAATAAAAAGCAATTTCCATCTCCTGTGATTTTATTTGTGACGCAATAAGCAATCACTCGACGTCGATTGACTTTGGTTAAATACCTGCTGACTAAAAATCAATATTTAAATAGTAACAATAATAAAAACAATAGTAGACATATCACAGAAGTGCTTAACAATAGTCATTTAAGTGCTGACGCTTCCATACGGTATACTGAAGGATACAGTTAAGCAATTAGCATCTTACCATGCTCTGTGGCATGTATAAAAAAGCTAAGTAGACAAAGCCGACCTCAACAAAGACAACAAAGACTGCTCAAGTTGGTACTGTTTCAATAGGAGGTGAGATGCTAGAGTGACATATGCATTTAGATCTATGGGAAAGACATCAGACATCAAAATGTGCAATAGCGAGATATGCAAGACGAACTGTTCCTCAGGTGACAGAGGGTGACAGTACAGGATGTGATCAGACTCAGAATGAAGAGTCTGTCCCCTTTCTGGGAACCAAAGAATGCATGTCTGTAATTTTTAGTTTTCTACCCATTTATGCTCCGGATGGGCAAAATTCTTGAAACAGCCAGCAGTCATTATTTTTCTGTGTGGTATGTATGTAGATGAAGCTAACGCAGCCTAGTTGGTAGGACTTCATGAGCTGCAGGGAAGTTAGTTATCAAGTTTGAGAAAGAAAAGACCACTCTAGACCTTCTGGAAGTCATAGATGTGCCACTGGCTGTTTGAAATGGAAAGCAGTGGTGAGGGTCTGCTGAGAGGGTCACTGTGAAAGTCTTGTAAAAAATATGCTAAAAAGTTTGTCACAAGCTTCAAGTAAAATGTAGAATGTCTTTTCGAAGGTTCAGGTGTCTGTGTTAACGTGACTCACCATTAGCTTGGTGCTAACAGACTACTAGAAAGCCATAGGGACGCTAGCTGAGGTCAGCATTACTTCTAATTGGCCAGATTTGGACATTTGTGGCCCAAACTGAAGGCCCTAGTTGTGATAGCCCTGGTTTGTCACTAGATATTATGGCAGGATTGTATTGCATAAACCCATTCATCCATTATCTGCCGCTTAATCCCGCTAGTCAGGGTCACGGGGGGGCTGTAGCCAATCCTAGCATCATCGGGCAAAGGCGAGGTACACCATGGACAGTTCGCCAGTCCATCGCATGGCCAACACTCACTCACGCACTCACACCTACAGGCAATTCAGACTGAGTATCAACCTAACATGCATGTGTTTGGACTGTGGGAGGAAACTGGAGTACCGGGAGGAAACCGGAGTACCCGGAGGAAACCTACTCAAGCACGGAGAGAACATACACACTCCACACAGAACGGGCCGGACCGGGAATCCACCCCGGACCCGTCTTGCTGTGAGACCACTACACCACCATGCTGCCATTGCATAAAGCATATTTGAGAGGTCAGTGATGGAAAAGGCATATAAAGTCTGATGAATCATCATTTACCATATGTTCTCCGCAAGTGAGGGAGTGCATGTGCAGCATACACTAAAAGAAGAGTACAGGCCTGAGTGCTAGACCCCTTCAGTGGACTGGGGCATTCTGGTGGTATGGTATGAGTTCATGTGTCCCTTTTAGGGAGAAGGATCACTGCAATTAATACAAAGATATTGTGACTGATGACCTTTATCCTGTGATGAAATATCTCCATCCTGATGGGAGCTAGATAACTTGAGGGGTAACTGAAAGGTTTGATGACTATGGAAATGATGTACACCATATACTATGGCCTGAGTGCTTGACCCCATACAGTGAAGGGGTCAGGCGGCTCTGTTGGAGGGACACATGGACGGCACGGTCGGAGATGTCCCCTTAGGCGAAAGGGTCACTGCAAATTAGTACAAAGGGAGTCCGAGTGATCCCTTCCAGGATGACAAGGCATGAGGGGTCACTTGATTTATTAGAAAAATGATGCAAATCACGTGCTACGGCCTACACAGCCATCAGGTTTCAAGCCAAGTGAATGCTAATGTGTTCTGATCATCATCAAAACATCAACTGATGGAATATTTACGGAGAGAGTTGCATGTGTATCATGTACACTACATCAAAAGTTTGGGATCACAGTGAAATGTTCTTGTTTTCAATGGAGTATCTTCCCTCCTTAACACAACAATGGACTGATGGGTCTCTAAAGAAAGTTGTTTCTTTCTGGTCACTTTGAGTCGGTCAGCAAGCCATCAACTGCTGATGCTTCAGATACTAAACTAACCTAGAATGTTGTTCTCCCTTTTATACTCACTTATTAGTAGAATGTTTTTCAGCTGTGCATCACAATTAAGCAAGAGTGTCCTAACAACCAATTAGTCCAATAACATCCTTAACTTGGATTGGCGGCCGTACCAGGAGATTTAGGCAGAGGACTGAGAATTGCTGATAATAGGACTATATGCAAAATAAGCCTCTATACAAAAATAGGCTTTAATACAAACATTAAATTAAATTAATTGTGAAATGGACAATATTGTTTGTGAACTGCATGAAAATTGCATAAAATGAAATTCTAAAGTGATCCTAAACTTTTGAGAGGTAGTGTATCTATGCCAGGGGGCACTAAAACTGTTTGGGCTGCTCATAGGGGTCCATCTAAAAAAAAAAAAAAAAAAAAATATATATATATATATATATATATATATATATATATATATATATATATATATATATATATATATATTATTTTTTTCTCCTGTGTATATCCGTACAGAAAGAATCAACCACAACATGCAACCTGGCCTCAAAGGCCTTTTTTAAGTATTTAGAAGTCACCAACTGTGTCGTATTTGGTATCATCTCTTCCCCAGAAGTTCAGCTGTAAATAGTTAAAAGGCATGTACTGAACACACCAGCAAGTGCAAATGGACCTTTCATGTCTCTGACTGCATTTCTTACTTTACAGGCTATAAAGCGTGACTTTCCCCGTCACATTGTTTGGTCAGGCTCGTCACGTGTCCACTGAAGGCCAGTGATTTTATAGCGAGTCCGTGCATGCACTGTGAATCACTTAAGGTGACATCAATGCTGCCTTTTTTTTTCTTTTCTTTTTTTTTTTTTTTTTTGAGCGTAATGTAATTGGGGAACAAAGACCAAAGTGACTTGCTGTCCTGAGGGCTTTTTTTTATCCATCTTCAAAAAAAGGAATAAATTACTGCTAATCAGAATGAAAACTTTGCCTTTTAATTAATTGGCTCTGTTGCTTCAGTTCACGCTCTGAAAACTGAGCCTCGCCCCTTAAATCTAGCCATTCGCTTAACCTAAATATTCAAGATAATTAAAATACAGCTACACTACATGAAAAATGCCTGTGAACACCCACATATCACATGTATAAAGGCTTGTCAGGCACTGCATTCGAAAAACCATGGTCATTGATACAGAACTGACCTTCCCTTTTGCAGACATAACAGCCTCCACTCTTCTGAGAAGGCCTTGCACTAGCCCAGACCCTGAACAACAACTTGTGTGCAGCTGATTGATCAAGAAAATCCATCTGATAAAAAGCTGCTGACAGACAGTTCTTGAGCTGATGTTACTTCCAATGCGCTTTAACATCTTCTTAAGTTTCTTAATTTAGTGTGGTAAGCTGTTTTGTAAGTTTCGTTTCACAATAATAGCACTTGCAGGACAATACAGATCCAAGCCAGGCCGAGCTGGCGCTATGGTGACGCAGCCCAAGTTTTCACCTACATCTTCTTGTTCTTTGTGCATGCTTTCTTCTGGAATCATCTCCTACTGGATTTCAGAAATGGCTTTAAAGTCACCGAACCGAAGGACAAGGAGGAGATGAGCATCCAGAGATAAGCCCTCTTGGGCATTGCAGTAGACCCTCTCTGCCCACCATCAGAGGTGTCAAGTAATGAAGTACAAATACTTCACTACCTTACTTAAGTAGAAATGTTGTAATTATTGGAGTAATTATTATTCAGCTGACTTTTTACTTCTACTCCTTACATTTACACTCGATTATATATTTAACTCATAGCCTTGTTACTCCCATTTCATTTCAGCTTGTTTTCATTCATGTACATTTACTTTCTAGTAAAGATTATTGATAACATGCCTTTGAAGTTTGACTTTTTGCTCCATTACAATATTTATAGACAACTAGTCATCATATCTTCTGCTCCATTAAACACATGTTAATGCTCAGTAGTACACAGATATGCTTCTTTAATATATTTACATTGTACTAAACTACATTCATGTTCAATGGGCGTATATGTGGCTGAAACAGGAAGCCTAGCGCATCCCAAATTCATCAACATTAACATTTTAATATAACATTATAGTCATTATGTCTTTTAGAAGAATGGGTTTTTTTGGGAAGGTGGGCTAGTGCACTATAGACCCCTGTGGTGCAGCCTAAGCTTTTCACCTTAATAACATTTTTTCCCTTACATTACTTTTACTTTTCTACTTTTAGTAGTTTTGAAAGCAGCACTTTTACACTTTTACTGGAGTAAAAAACCTGAGTTGATACTTCAACTTCTAAAAAAGTATTTTTAAACCCTAGTATCTATACTTCTACCTGAGTAATGAATGTAAATACTTTTGACACCTTTGCCCACCATCCTGCCAGCTAATGTACAGTCTCTCAAAAACAATTAGACGGACTCCACTGCTGCATGTACTCACCACAAGAGCTGCCAGAAAGTTGGCCAATATGCTTCACATATACCTGGTTGGAACCCAACAGTCCAGACAGTGCTGTTCAACCAAGCACTTCGCTTTATGCCGTTGGGACCATGACGTGGAGGCTGCCGGCAAGAGCGGTGGCATTTGCTTCTAAATCAACTTCTCATGATGTGCTGACTGTGCATCACAATCAATTAGCATTCTTTCTACCAACTTCGTGAATGTACACCAATTTTGCTCACTGCTGTCTATGCCTCACCAGATCCTAATGCCAACGTGGCACTGCACAAGCTGTCCATGATCATTCGTGAAGAGAAAGCTGGTGACAACTGGGACTTTAACCACAGCAACCTTCAAAAGGCAAAGACTTCCTGCAATCACAGACTACAAGCCCTATCATCCACCCCTAATGCTCCACGCCTCCACGCCTCCCTTCCAGATGAGTGCAACACTTTCTGAGCTCGGTTTGAGGACTCAAACTCTATTTCTACATTGTCTCTTCCACCTGATAGCGCAGTGCTGCAGATCATAGAAGCGGAAGTGAGAAATTGTTTAAACGAACGGCGAACCCATATACAGCTCCAGGAGCAGACAGCGTTCCACCCTGGGTCTTAAAGACGTACGCGCTGTAGCTGTTGCTGGGGCCAATGGACATTTTTGACCAATCTCTGTGGTCATGTGCCATCACCATCTGCTTCAATACACAACTCTACAGCCACTGCCAAAGACAATGTCAGTCAACATGACTACCAACATGACTACGAACCCATCACAGACATCTGTGGTGATGAAGTGTCACAAAATACAAATACCCCCAACTCTAGGCCCACAACTATTTAGTGGACAATACCATCTGACTCCACTTCAGACTGGGACCATTACTTACATCAGGATGCTGTTTAATGACTACACCTCTGCATTTACATCTGTGGTCTATGAAGGTTCATTTTCAACTGGGCATTGGACTTTCTGACCAGCAGACAGCAGACAGTGAGAGCTGGAGGCATGTACTTAGCCATGCTGACTCTGTTACAACAATAGTCTGGCTCTAAATGTCATCAAAGCCAAGAAACTCAAAAAAGGATATCATATATTGTTGCTGTCCAGTGAAAAACATGTCGCCATCTTTGTTGATTTTGAGTTTTCTACATCATTTGAACACGCCAATGGTTCTTTACGTTGTGTGAAAATTTGAACGGACCGATAGAAGTGCTCCAAAATAGCTTGATTCCTCCAGAGGAACACTGTCCAGAGAATCTTTCTCCCCTTCCCACGCCTTCGCTGCTTAGCCCGCCGAGTATGTGTGTGCGTCTGAAACTGGTTATACCAGATGGCTGCCAACTTGCTTGGTTGTGTGTCTACTTACCTTTACCCTGAACTGTTGCTAGTGATGTTTAATGTGTTATTTGTGCCTATATGCAGAGGTTTTTTAGTATGTTCTCCTAAGAGTCTGGGGAGATGTGTTTTTTCCCCTCTCCCTTCCCCCGTGTATCACTTGTATTTTTCACTGTCTTCCTGTCTTGTCTCCCCTACCACCTCTACCCTTACCATTGTATTGTTTGTATGGACAGGTTGATGGCATTGAAATTTCCCCACTGTGGGACTAATAAAGGCATTGATTGATTGATTGAAAAAAAATCTGGTTCCATTAACTTTCATTGAAAGTAAAGTAAGTTTTTGGTCTCTCCTGTAAAGTTACAATTTTGGAAATACTTGTTTTTCATTGGACAGCGACGATCATGGCTGGATTACTGACCGGGCCAGTGGGGCCAGCGCCCAGGGGCCCAAAACATTTTGCGATGCCCATCAACATTTATGATACAATATATTTTAATTTCCGAGGGCCCTCCATTTTAAGGATCCTTTGACTTTTAGGGACTTTGACCATGCTTTTGGGGCCCCTAGCCATGCTTTTGAGGCCCCTAGCCATGCTTTTGGATGAAAATGGTCGGGGCGTTGCGTCACTGCTCTGACTTTGACTTAGGTCTTAGGAAAGAGGGGGGCATAATTTTAGGGCCCTGGTTATGAGGGACCTTAGAGAAGAGCAGGGCACTTGATCACGAGGGGTGCGGTTTGGGGAGGTGGGCTTACCCCCAGGAGGGGCCCAGACTATCCTTAATCTGTCCTTGGCGACGATGTACTTGTTGTTCCATTAACTTACATTAAAAGCAAATTATGTTGCTGCTCTCTCTTATATACTTGCCATCTTGGTGATATTTGTTTCTCCACTGGACAGCGGTGATACACGCCAATCAGCGTCAGTCAGTTTGAATGGTCAGCAGTTTCAGATTCCTGGGTGTGCGGCTATCAGACTCATTAGACTCATCCTCAGTCCCAGCAGCAGCATCCTCAAAAAGCCAGAGCAGTGACTGCTCTTCCTGAGGAGACTTAAAAGCTTTGAGATGAGCACATCTGTTCCGGTCAACTTTTTACCTTGTTCTGACTGGCTGCATCACAGAGTGGCTTGGCAACCCGACTGCCCAGGATCTCAGACTCCTACAAAGCACCGTCAGAACTGCTTCCAAAATCAGAGGCATTGACCTCCCACAACTTGCCGGGCAAGGGCTCAGTCCATCATCCCAGATGCCTCCCACCTAGCTCAAGCCCTGCTCTTCTATCTTCTCTCTGGCAAATGCTTCCGAAGCATCACAGCGCGAACCACCCGCCTCGGAAACAGCTTCTTCCCCCAGGCCATCGGAGCTCTTAACAGCTAACACTGATTGACTCAATCGTTTCCTTTTATATTTCTGTTGTATAGCTTGCGAATTTTTCACCTGCACTAGTACATCATGTATCGTACATATCCTGGTGAACTATATATATATATATCAGCATTATTATTATTATATATATATATATAAATATTAATATATATATATATATATTTATATATATATATATATATATATATATATATATATATGCAGTACTACACACATTTGTTGAAATTACTTACCACATCACTACCAATCATTTTTTAGTTTGCACCAATGAATATATACATATATATATATATATATATACACACACAGACACAAACACAAACACATACACACACATATATATATATATATATAATATATATATATATATATTTATATATATATATATATATATATATATACTATCGCTCAAAAGTTTGGGATCACAGTGAAATATTCTTGTTTTCAATGGAGTATCTTCCTTCCTTAACACAACAATGGACTGACGGGTCTCTAAAGAAAGTTGTTTCTTTCTGGTCATTTTGAGTCGGTCAGCAAGCCATCAACTGCTGATGCTTCAGATACTAAACTAACCTAGAATGTTGTTCTCCCTTTTATACTCACTTATTAGTAGAATGTTTTTCATTAACAAGAGTGTCCTAACAACCAATTAGTCCAATAACATCCTTAACTTGGATTGGCGGTCGTACCAGGAGATTTAGACAGAGGACTGAGAATTGCAGATAATAGGACTATATGCAAAATAAGCCTCTATACAAAAATAGACTTTAATACAAACATTTTTATTCTTTAAAAATCATCTGATACACTTACATTAATTGTGAAATGGACAATATTGTTTGTGAATTGCATGAAAATTGCATGAATTGCATGAAATTAAATTCTAAAGTGATCCTAAACTTTTGAGCGGTAGTATATATATATATATATATATATATTATATATATATATATATATATATATATATATATATATAATATATATATGCTTTGTTGGTCTAACCTAAAACATGTCTGTGGTAAGCAATTGAACTAGGATTTTCTAGCACACACACGCACACACATTATTATACGTATATTTCTGCACATGGTACTACACCTTCTACACATATTCACAGTGCAATGTTGTTGCTGTCATCTACCTTGTTCCCCACTGCTTGTCACCTGTATTGTTTGGTTCCACTTATTTATTTATTTGTTTCTTGTTTCTGGCATACTTGTCTTGCATGTGCAACATTCATTGTGTATGTGCAATACCCCCCTTCCCTATAGCCATCTGTGTACTTCTATTTATACTTGCATGTAGGAGCTTGCTGCTGTATTGTATTTTGAATGTCCTGTATGCTGAATACATCTGGCAACTGGAAAAAAGTTGTTTGTCTCTTATAATAAATTGAAGAGCAGTTGCACAGCTTAGGCTTCTTAATTGGTAAACATGGTATCCCAATTGGTTGCTAGTGTGTGGGTAGATGATTGCTGTTGTATGCCAGGTGGTTTGTAGGGTTGCTTTAGCATCCCAATTGCTAAATTGGCTATGGTATTCATAGTGATTGCCAAAGTGTTGCTAGGCAGTTGCTGTGGTCTCCCAAATGGTTTCTAGGGCATTGCTATGTTATCCCAGGTGGTCGCTGGTGGTTGTCATGATAGCCTACAATAGATCTACATGTTTCAGTTTTCCCAAAACACACTGTACACCTATGCTCTGTTTGAGCTCCTATGTCTTGAAGCCCCACATCCCGATGAGCTCAGCGGAACTCTGATTCTGGCTGTTCTTACAATGGCATCAGCTCTGCTGTACCAGTTTGAGTCAGAGTACGATCCTGAAAGTCAGGTAGAACAAGCTGGTGGATCCACCTTTACAAGCTAGGCTGGAACAAGATGTTTCCTTTGCTGTGTTAGGGCATGCCAAGCTTGCTGGTGGGTGGTCAGTAAGGATTGTGGAAAGGACTGGAAATCCAACAAGGCATTTGAGGCAGCTGAGAAAAGTGGCTCTGGTCCCTCTGGTGGGTACTTTGAAAATATTTACTTTACAAATAAACTTGACTTGACTATTGGGGGTATTTAAAGATAATTGGGTGGAAACCATACAACCGCTGTTTATAACCCAACCATTCCTGATCAGTCCCAATATTCAGCATAGCTTTATACTTGATTTCAAACACCTGCTAGCAAAATTAGGAGGCGTGTCCTCCTACTTTTTTAGCACATGTTCTAAACTTGAAATCACCTGTTCCGTGCTTCCATGGAAATCTGCTGATGTGATTTTCAAGCAATTAAGAGTTTGGCCCAAAAATGGGTTTGCTTTTTTGTTTGTTTGCTGTTTCACTGTGTACCAGTATTTAATGGCTAAAGTTTTTATACACAGCTACTGTGAGAATCATATTCAACACCTGTGACATTGGCCTTTCGATAGCGGTTCCAGTGCAGGTGGCTGCTATCGTTCTGATGGAATAACAATATCTCTCGCCAGGTCACAACTGCAAAAGGCAAGGAAAAAAAAAAACAACCCGTACAATACCAGATTCATTTCAGCCAATTATCCCAGAGGCCTCTTGTGATGGCTTGATGTTTAGCAAGCAAAATAGCGTCAAGTGAAGTTCTGCATGTCCATAGTGCTTGAGCATTCATCCAGTAACACTGGAAACAACACTCAGCGAGGCATTGTGCGAAAATCATACTGGTAGAATTGATGGACTGAAACGTATGAAATGTCAATAGGACTGGAAGGCCTTACTAATGAAACTCAGTCACTTAGATAATATGTGCCCACTCTCAAAAGCCTACATTCTTCTAGGCAAACTGGATGACACATACTAAAAAGTAGTGTTAATAGTGGTTTAATCGCTGTTGAGATTGTGTGTTGTGTACTGACTTTTTACTTCTACTCCTTACATTTGCACTCCATTATCAGTACTTTCTACTCCTTACATTTACACTCCATTATCAGTACTTTCTACTCCTTACCTTTACACTCCATTATCAGTACTTTTACTCCTTACATTTACACTCCATTATCAGTACTTTCTACTCCTTACATTTACACTCCATTATCTGTACTTTCTACCCCTTACATTTACACTCCATTATCTGTACTTTCTACTCCTTACATTTACACTCCATTATCAGTACTTTCTACTCCTTACATTTACACTCCATTATCTGTACTTTCTACTCCTTACATTTACACTCTATTATCAGTACTTTTTACTACGTACATTTACACTCCATTATCAGTACTTTCTACTCCTTACATTTACACTCCCTTATCTGTACTGTCTACTCCTTACCTTTACACTACATTATCTGTAATTTCTACTCCTTACATTTTAAACATAGTTTCGTTACTCCTATTTCATTTTCAGCTTGTTTTCATTCATGTACATTTACATTCCAGTAAAGATTATTGATAACATGTCTTTGAAGTTTGACTTTGTGCTCCATTACAATACTTATAGACAACTAGTCATCATATCTTCTGCTCCATTAAACACATGTTAATGCTCAGTAGTACACAGATATGCTTCTTTAATATATTTACATTGTACTAAACTACATTCATGTTCAATGGGCGTATATGCGGCTGAAACAGGAAGCCTAGCGCATCCCAAATTTATCAACATTAACGTTTTAATATAACATTATAGTCTTTATGGCTTTTAGAAGAATAGGGTTTTTTGGGGAGGTGGGCTAGTGCACTATAGACCCCTGTGGTGCGGCCTAAGCTTTTGTCCTTAATGCCATTTTTCTCCTTACATTACTTTTACTATTATACTTTAAGTAGTTTTGAAATCAGTACTTTTACACTTTTACTGGAGTAAAAAGCCTGAGTTGATACTTCAACGTCTAAAAAAGTATTTTGAAACCCTAGTATCTATACTTCTACCTGAGTAACAAGTGTGAATACTTTTGACACCTTTGGCAGATGGAGAGCTAAAGCTAACATGTACACTTTTACTTAAGCTGTCATATGAGTGACATACGACATATGATCTGTAGACAAGTGTTGGTTTGGCAAAGATAAGTGCACAGGTGCTCTTATTTAAAGGTCCCATATTTTTTCTTGTATGTCATTGTTTTTTTTCTTAGAGGTCCATTTATGTGTACTAAAATTATTCTCATCATGAATTACTATTTCATTGTTATTTAGTTTTGTTTAACCATTTTCCCAACCTTTCTTTATCCCTTAGAAATAAACAGACTGTTTTCAGCACAATGCAAATAAGCTTTGTTCTAATTGGCTGCTGTGTATTGTTTTGTGTCTCATTCCAAAAGCAGTCCTGATTGAAACACTACTTATAACTTCAGCCACAACAGCTGGGACTAAACTGCTGGGGTATCAGAATAGATGAATATATATATATATATATATATATATATATATATAATATATATATATATATATATATATATTATATATATATATATTCAAACAGTATTAATACAGTAAGTAGTGCTTTTACATACATCGGTGTGTTAATTTAACCCTTTCCAAGCTTCTCCTTGTGGAAACAACCCAGTATTATTTACAGTTCTCATCTAATACCTGCTTTGACTGCTCAGTTCTTCATTAAGCTAAATCAAGATTGCTGCTGAAGGAACTGAATACATTCATACAATGTCTGGGGCGTCCAGGAGAAATCTGGAACTACACTTTGTTCTTCAAACTGGAGCTCAAGATATGATCTACTTCTTTCACAATAAGATATTTATGTTCGTTGTATTGTATGTATGATTATTTATATCTGTTCTAATCATACTGGTGAACATACACCAGGTCTGGCTTGAGTTCTCCGCTCTGTTTATGGCATGTATAAAAGAAGCTTATGTCTAGATTTTCAATATTCAGAATCGAGAAAATGATTGTATGGAACTGACTCCTGAGATTGATTCTTAGAATCAGAATTGCCTACAGAATTTCTGGACCTGAACAGTGCTACCAACTCACCTACTTCTTAAGAGAGTTATCAGAACATGATATTACTACGTTTTATTAGTTTTTATCATAACATGCAATTACAGTCTGTTGAGAGAACCTCTAGCTCTAGCTCCACTGGTGAAGACTGGAATAATAATCTCCTAGTTCAAGCGCTCTGCTAATTTGCCGTATAATGTTGAACCTTGTTTTCTTGCCATTATCGCAGTCAATTACTACTCTATCTAGGTAGTTAGTATGCTAGGACAGGGTGGGCAGCTGTGGTCGTGGAGCGCTGCACAGTTTGATTATTTTCCTTCGCAAACACACAGTTAATTACCAGCTTTAGTGGCTGTGTCAGGACATAAATCAGCAAACTGGGCTGGACTGGGTCTTCAGTTCCTCACCTCTGCACTAGAAACCAGCTCGGCTATAGGAATCCAGAATCAGGAGAATTGGGTGAGCAGCTACATGCCGTGGGAGGACAATATATATATATATATATATATATATATATATATATATATATATATATATATATATATATATATATATATACACACACACACAGTTCTGTCCAAAAGTTTTAGGCACTTGGGAAATTGTTATATTTAAAAAGCTATTGTTTCCAGACAGGAAGCTTTTATTTACTCAACAAAGCACTCTTTATATTAAATATTCAAATCATATTCATACAGTAAGTACTGCTTTTACATATGTTAGTGGGTTTATTTAACCCTTTCCAAGCTTCTCCTTGTGGAAACAACCTGTGAAAATACGGCAGGTTGGAAAGCACTCAGTAAGCGTGCCCTAGGTGGGCTACAAATCAATGTCTAAACCCTGCAGCCTACGCCCTTCCACCAAACCTGAACAGACTCATAGTCTGACACCACTGAGATCTGGACTTCAGTCGTTTTTTCCTTATACAGCACTGTGCAAAAGTTTTAGTCACTAATATATGACTAAATATATACGTATAAAAAACACTACTTACTGTATTAATGCTGTTTGAATATTATAATAATAAAGTGTAAGTAGCAAATAAAAGCTAGTCTAAAACATTTACACTGTATTGTGTACATGGAACATGTACATATATTCATCTATTCTGATACCCCAGCAATTTAGTCCCAGCTGTTGTTGCTGAAGTTATAAGTAGTGTTTCCATCAGGACTGCTTTTGGAATGCGGCACTATACAATACACAGAGGCCAATTAGAACAAAGCTTATTTGCATTGTGTATTATATACAATATATATATATATATATATATATATATGTATATATTGTATTTATTTAACCCTTTCCAAGCTTCTCATTGTGGAAACAACCCAGTATTATTTACAGTTCTCATCTAATACCTGCTTTAACTGCTCAGTACTTCATTAAGCTAAATCAAGATTGCTGCTGAAGGAACTGAATACATTCATACAATGTCTGGGGCGTCCAGGAGAAATCTGGAACTACACTTTGTTCTTCAAACTGGAGCTCTAGATATGATCTACTTCTCTCACAATAAGATATTTATGTTACTTTGTATTGTATATATGATTATTTACATCTGTTCTAATCAGATCTGGTGTTCTTACTATCAATACACTTATTGATAAGATGAAGGCTTTTAACAAATCAGACTGTTGTACAGTAGTGTACAACCATTAGAAAAAAAGTAAACGTCCTCACATTTTTATTGGTGGTGGAGCAACATATACGACAATTCTATTTGTTACTTTCCTTTAAAATCCAACAACCTGTGTGTCCCTGTAGCGATGCCTCTGGTGCTCGACTGTTCAGTGAAAGACTCTTTTAGTGCTAAACACACAGAAAGGACAGAAACACTGCCACATGTGGATTGGCATGTGGTATCCGGTGGCATATTTCGTATTAGATGGACAGACCAGCTTATGTAAATGTGTGACACGCTGACTAACCTCCGCATTAATAATGCATGTGTTAATTGACATCAGGGCCTGATCAATAATTACATTGATTCCCTCCAATCTGGGTCCCCCAAATCTGAAATTAATCTTGATTAAATATTCATCCTGGAAAGCACAGGACGACACATAGACAGAAAATTAAGGTCAACCAGAGGAGCACTGCTTCATTACACAAACAAACACTCTCCTCTTTCTCTATCTCTCTCTCTCTCTCTTTCTCTCGCTCTCCATGTGTGTGCATTTGCTAGTTAGGGGTGAGCGAGAGCACGGCTATGTGTATCTGTGTGTGTGTGATTCTCTGTGGTCAGTGTAAAAGCTGTAAATTGGAGTGACTCTAAAAAAAGCACTGGGGGAGGCAGGCAGGGCCAGCCAGGAATCTCGAGGGACCGAAGCATAGAGCGATCACACAGCCTCGCCTCCCAGGATGCTGCTGATTTACAACTACACATCATGATGCGCTGCACACTCGTGCAAATACTACATATTTCATGATAAAACCAGCAAGATGTTTGCTTTGCACGGTGGCGGAAGCACTTTGGTACAACACAACACGTTGTTGAATTGCTTTTCTAAGCAAACTGCTCATTTCACAGCGCCACGCAGCCCATGCGCACCACTCACCAAGCCCACAGCGCGATATCCATCCCCAACACACTGTAGCATTTCATTAGCTACCCGAGTCCGCCTCAGGTTCAACGAGATGACAGCGCAATCAGGTGCGGATGACTCACGAGGAGTCAGTCTGCTGCCTTCACTTTCCTCTGTTAGCGTTATGGGCTGTAGACAGCGAAGAGTTGTCAGTGTAATAAAGCACAATGGCCCGTTACCTGTATTCCATTAGAGATGCCTGATGCAAATCCTTTCCTGAAGCAATCAGCTAGATTCTTCGTCATTACCGTGTAGCATTCAGCCGACGTTTTCTTCGCCCAAAGCCGGCTGTGGGGCTGTACGCCAGAAGCGGCTCCGGGTTGAGCGTCTCGTTCAAGGCTACACTGACAATAGCAGCTGTGATCAAACCCACGATCCTGTGTTGGGAAATCAGAGTGCGGATTTATCTGGCGCTCCTCTTCCAGATGGGGATGGCACAACATATAACTTGTTAACGACGTCGAGAGTAACTCAACAAAGTAACACAGTAGATAGAATTCTCGTGTACTAACCTGAATCACGGTACTTGCATTACTCATAAAGTACTGATTCCCTAAAGAGAAATCACAGTAACCCCACAGCTTATAGGGGAATCTCAGTGTTGATAGATTTTGTTTTGTATACCATCATTTACATGCGTCAGTTTTCCCTAAACACAATATTTGTGTTCTTTTCTGTATGAGAAGCTCTATTAGAGCTCCTGTGTCTTTAAACCCACCTCCCAATAAGCTCAGTGTGCTCTAAATGGATGGCTCGTCCACTCTGTTCTGACTGGTCACTCTCCGGCTGAAAGCCTTCAATAAAAACATGTTATGCTCATCTGAAACGCTCTGTTTCTTTAAGCCCTGCCTCCCAATGGTTAGCTCACCCACCCTGTTCTAATTGGTCAACCGCAGGCTGATCTTAAATGATGTCATCAGTAGTTTAACAGGTTGGCAGGTTGAGTCTATATAAGCACAAATGCTGGATGGAATGTGGGATGGAAGAAAAGAACGACTGATCTAATTAACAATCTATCCGGAAACAGCGTTCACTCACCCACTCATCAAAATTCTGATCTTATGTGAATAAAAACATATCATGCTAATCTAAAAAGCTTTGTTAGAGCTCCTGTGTCTTTGATCCCCGCCTCCCGATGAGCCCAGCACACTCTACAAGGTTAGCTCACCCACTCTGTTCCAATTGGTCACCCACAGGCTGGTCTGAAATGACATCACCAGGAGTTTAATAAGTTGGCACCAGGTATCTGTATCGAGTCTATATCAGCAGAAAATGCTGGATGGAATGAAGGATGGAAGAAATGAACGACTGATCTAATCCAGAAACAGCGTTCTGATGATCATCTCGTGAGAATAAAAACATATTATGCTCACCCGTGACGCTCCGTTAGAGCTCCTGTGTCTTTAAGCCCCACCTCTAAATGAGCCCAGCCCACTCTAAATGGTAGCTCACCCACTTTGTTCTAATTGGTCAACCACAGGCTGATCCTAAATGATATCATCAGGAGTTTAACAGGTCGGCAGGTTGAGTCCATATGAGTGAGAGATTGAGTCTATATCATGCTGGATGGAATGTAGGATGGAAGAAAAGAACGACTGATCTAATCCGACTAATCTAATCTGATAATCATCTCATGTGAATAAAAACATATTATGCTCATCAGAGACGCTCTGTTAGAGGTTCTGCGTCTTTAAGCCCGCCTCTAAATGAGCCCAACCCACTCTAAATGGTTAGCCCACCCACTCTGTTCTAATTGGTCAACCTCAGGCTGATCCTAAATGATATCATAAGGAGTTTAACAGGCCGGCAGGTTTGTCTATATCAGCGTGAGATTGAGTCTGTATCATGCTGGCTGGAATGCAGGATGGAAGAAAAGAAGGACTGATCTAATCAACATATCTATCTGGAAACACTGTTCACTCACTCACTCATTAAAATTCTGATGAGCATCTTACGTTAAATACTTCAAATAAAAACATATACTCATTTTAAAGCATAATATGAGTTTGCTGTACATATCAGTTGATCCCAAGTTTTCAATATTGATATAAAAAAAAGTGTCACCTCAATTTCGAGTATATTCTGAGCATTAACTCCTGTTGGGACCAATTTGTTGGTATTTTTCTTTTTTTCAGTTCTTACAGAAAACTCAAATAACGCAACACCATGTTCTCCCCAGTATTGCTCAGCCTTCTGTTCTCAGTAGAGAGCTATATGTGTGATTTGCAAAGAAATGAACTGCAGAAAAGTGTAGGAGGTCCCTTTGGCCTTGACACTTGTCATGTCCTTGGCTTTGAAAACAATTCTTTTAACCAACACTCAATAGATTTACGGCTGAAAAAAACAAAAACAAAACAACAAACCCAAACAGAAACTTTAATCACCACAACTACCTCAAACACTTCAATACAAACACAGTTTTCCATCACTATCAGACCTGTTATTGTTATTGTCTTCTTATTTACGCTGTATTATTCAATCAAATCACACACAAGAACAATTCCCATCTATTTTCAAACACGTTCCTCCATACCAACGGATCCAGCACAGCTGCAATAAGGAGGTAGAGACGCGACGCAAGTCTGTTTTGAAGTTACTTTAGCAGTAATCTGTAAACAGAATCTTGGTTCATCTTCAGACTCCACTCATGCTGTTTATCTCCTCTCATCTCACGCTGAAGAAACTTCTCTGATATTAAAGTAATACCTGTCAAATGCAATATTCGCTTCAATAAATATGTCCTGCGCTGCGGTTCGTCACGGCAGCGAATAGTTGTTATTGTTTTTTCTCATTAATGTTTAAATGCCATTGAGTCTCGAATGTGCTGAGTGCATTACTTTGGGTGCGGCCTAATCACCTTGGTTGCGTATCGGGCAGATACTTATTTCATATCCAGTCGTTTACAAGTGGACCTCACTGTGGACATTAGAACATGATTGGATTCCTAATAGGATATATGAGAACAACACAAAGTCCAGATGCTGTGTGTAACGCAGGCCTGCACTGTGCTGGAGTCAAGCTAGAGAAACTTTGTTAACTCCTTTGATGCCCAACTAAAACTACTAGAAGCCTGGGTCAATTGTCTATATCTTTGCTATGAATTAATTTCATCATTCAAGCTTCCACGAATTCCATGAGTTTACTTGTTTTTGATCATCGCAAGTCCAGATTTTAGTTTTATTGTTTGTACTTTGTTAATAAAAGTCATGTTTGTATCACTGCCCTACTACGTGGAATAGAATGTAGAGTTTAGACCTATTTGCCACATGTGTTTGTACACAGCTCCACATTTAACCTATCCTATCCTAATCCATGCAAAGCAACACCCACATATACACACACTAGTGAACTGTAAGCACTCCCGCTTCTCGGCACCAGAGGTCTCAGTCACCCGAGTACCTCCAGCACCTGTTCCTCGTCACCAGCACCCTTCATAGTCCCCTCACACACCACCCCAGTGTGAAGCATTGCCAGTTCCCTCGTGTCTGCATACCGAGCGTCTTTGTCTAGCCTGCCAAGCCCGTGTTTATAACCCATTGCCTGTTGTCTGTGGATTTTGCTCTCGTCTCTGCTCTTTAGGATACCTCTGCCTGGAAGCATTCTCCCAAACTCTTCTCTCCCTGTGCCATATTATGATTTGTCTACCTGCCTCTCCTGACTTCGGGTCTCGACTCCCTGTCAAAGAGAGTGGTGTGCAAACCTATTCAAAGTGCCCGGGGAGCAGTTGGGGGGTTAGGTGCCTTGCTCAAGGGCACTTCATTCATGTACTGTTGGTCCAGGGGATTGAACCAGCGACCTTCCGGTCACAAGACTGGATTCCTTACCTTCAGCCCAGGACTGCCCCCATTGACGCACAACATGGGTCAAAACTGATGCGTATGTAAATAACTCTATCATTTCATAGTTGCATAGTGATTTCCAATAGGTGGGACCAATTTTGTGTGGAAGAGGGTTGGGATCCTAAATACCTCTCTAGCTGAAAACAAGCAGCAGCATAATTAAACCTTTGATGCACAACCTGGGTCAAAAGTGACCCGACTGAGATTTGATCTTTGCAATAAATTAATTTCATCATTCAAGCTTCCATGAATTCCTCTATTTACTTTATTAATAAGTCATTTTTGTATCACAGAATATAGAGAATATAATTCTAGAACAGAATTAGACCTATTTGCCACATTTGTTTATACAAACACCTGCATTTAACCCATCCGTGCAAAGAAACACCCACATATACACATACTAGTGAACATACACTACAATAGGTGGCCATGAGCAAACTTGCCCGGAGCGGTGGGCAACCCGATCCAAAGTACCCTTGGAGCTGTTGTTGGTTGTTAGGTGCCTTGCTCAAGGGCACTTAATTTTTATGTGCTGTTGGTCCAGGGAATCGAACTGCTGACCTTCAGGTCACAAGACCGAATCCCTAACCTTCAGCCAACAACTGCCCCCACTAACGCACAACGTGGGTGAAAACGGATGCTTATGTAAACAACTATCATTTCATAGTTACATCGTGATTTCCAATAGGTGGCACCAATTTCGTGTGTGGGAGGGGGGCGTTGTGATCACTCTAGGCTTACTACAAGTCCTAAATACGTCTCTGACTGAATACAATCATCAAATCCATTGAGGTCTATTGATCATCAAATGATTTAAGGTCAAAAACAAGATTTTTAATGAACACTTGTAACATTAAATAATGAAATAAACAGATTTCAGTAGATTTACCAACAAGATACAAGCAATACATACAACAACATAGGAAACGAATACGGGGCAAGTTTGAGCCACGTTGTGCATTAGAAGGGGTTTGCTTAGCTTGTGCATCCAAAGGGTTAAGCAACCTTTGACGGCCTTATAGGCTTCCGAGCCAATCCTGAGTCTGCTTAGCTTCCATCATTCCTTTCCGCACTAGAATTTCATTGCTCAGTGTCTTTAATCACACTGCAAATGTTCTCGGGAATCCTCAGCGGAGAAAAGCACCATTAGCTGTATGCTAATACTGCATGGCTAATTCCATTTTTTTTTCTCTTTCTGGTGACTCCCTGCTGCTCGTCTATTTATGGAACCACGCGGGATGAATTCCATTACTCTGTTTTCTCCTCGCCGCAGCGGCGTCAGACCCAGAGACGACTTGGTACACCCCCCACCCCTCCACCCAACCTATAATTTTCAGACAAAAATAATGCAAACCATGCAAATGTGTCTCTGTCACTTTCCCAGAGCCATTATTCCGTTTGTAAAATGATTTTAGGAAAATGGAACCGAAATGGAACTAATAAACCCATCTGATCTTGCCTGGGCTGCGTGCATGAAATACGGGGGCTGCAGTGTTGTGTAGGCACTACATTTTCTTAGATAGTTTGTAAAAGTGGAAGTGAAAAACCTGTAATTTGCATGGAAACCGGGTTGTAAGCCTGAACTGAACTGCAGGTGGAAAACAAAACCCTGCAGATTTCTGAAAGCAAGTCACACACACACCACTATATATATATATATATATATATATATATATATATATATATATATATATATATATATATATATATATATATATATAAACCATCTCCTCATATCTACACCCATTTTCTATACCATACCATATACCATACAGCACTTTGTAGTTCTACTTGTACAGACTGTAGTTCATCTGATTCTCTGTACCTGTAACTTTGTCCCTCAATAATCAGGACCCCTACACAGGACAGGACCCCTGCACAGGACAGATTATATTTGGGTGGTGGATCATTCTTAGCGCTGCAGTGACACTGTCGTGGTAGTGGTGTGTTAGTGTGTGTTGTGCTGGTGTGAGTGGATCAGACACTGCAGTGCTGCTGGAGTTTTGTAATCACTGTGTCCACTCACTGTCCACTCAATCAGACACTCCTACCTTGCTGGAATCAGCGAAGTCCTTCTATATGGTAGGTGGAGCTGATACAATGGGCAGTCTGTGGTTTTAATGTATAGACAGTATATATATATATAGCGGCTGGGCTGCTATAGCCAAACCTTTGGTCACTGGTGCCAATGCCAAACGTCAGTTTCAGTGGTGCAAGGAGGGCAAACCTTGGGCTGTGGACAATGTGAAACATGTATTGTTCTCTGATGAATCCACCTTTACTGTTTTCCCCACATCCGGGAGAGTTACGGTGTGGAGAAGCACCAAAGAAGCGTACCACCCAGACCGTTGCATGCCCAGAGTGAAGCATGGGCGTGGATCAGTAATGGTTTGGGCTGCCATATCATGGCATTCCCTTGGCCCAACACTTGTGCTAGATGGGCGCGTCACTGCCAAGGACTACCGAACCATTTTGGAGGACCATGTGCATCCAATGGTTCAAAGACTGGTGAAAGATTGGTTTGATGAACATGAAAGTGAAGTTGAACATCTCCCATGGCCTGCACACTCACCAGATCTAAATATTATTGAGCCACTTTGGGGTGTTTTGGAGGAGCGAGTCAGGAAACGTTTTCCTCCACCAGCATCACGCAGTGACCTGGCCACTGTCCTGCAAGAAGAATGGCTTAAAATCCCTCAGACCACTGTGCAGGACGTGTATATGTCATTCCCAAGACCAACTGACGCTGTATTGGCCACAAATGGAGGCCCTACACCATACTAATAAATTATTGTGGTCTAAAACCAGGTGTTTCAGTTTCATTGTCCAACCCCTGTGTGTGTATATATATATATATATATATATATATATATATACAGAGCTGCTGAGGTTCCTGTGTAATTTTCTTTTATATACACTGTTTCTGTTTTTTTTCCTGGTGTATCTTTGCTCAGTAGTTACTGCGTCGGCTTACTGCCGTAATAAATTATCCCCAAATAAAGCCGGACCCAAAGGCCTTTAAAGCGCACAGCTGATACTGTGAAAACGTTACTCCGACAATGAATCAAATGAAGTCACAGCGATGACTGTGTTACAACACCCTTTATTTGCGCTTAGACGGCCTGCTAATGTTTTCAGTGGCTCAGAATGCCAGCAGCTGTGACAAATCAGATGAATTTAGCATCAAGGTCCATTTTATGAAGCATAAAGGGCCCACAGTCACACACATTAAGGGGGTCTTGTGAAAAGGGAAGCCTAGGACATTTTAAAGGCACCACATTATGGGGAACTGAAGCCTCCTCCTTATAAATAGCTTTATTACATTATTTACATTTCCCTGCATACTCAGCCTACAGCAGTGATGCCCCACCCAGGAATTGAGGGCTGAGGAGCGTTTCAACTCAGACCGCTTTTTGAATGAGGCACAATGCAGATTATCAGTCTTAAAGGGCCCTTATCATAGAAAACAACAGTTTTACTTCCCTCCACAGTACATATAATACAACAGCTGGTGTCCAAGTCCTTGTTTTTATGATGTCACAAAAACTAGTGCATTCACACATATCCAACTATTCAGCCTCAGCAGTTTGCCGTGCCCATTCTGACTGAAGCTACAAGGTCTGCATAGCCTTTTGAATGAGGCACAGTACAGCCCTTACAAAAAAGAAGTTTATTCAAGTGTACCATTAGTATACTTCTTTTAAAGGAAGTAAGTATGCTTTCAGTTTACTTTTTATGTACTTCTCAGTGATATACTAAATAGAGGTATACTTAAGTGTACTTGGGTTATACTGACAAGTATAGAACAGTCTAAGTATATTCAACCTTCACTTGTACTTTATCTTTTGATTGAGATAGTAGAAGTACTCTTGCTCTGCACAAAAACCCATCCAGTACAATATTCATTTAAAATTTGATTTATAAAGATTCATAAAGATACAAATATGTTTCCCAATCTGAGTGTGTCTTATTTACTTCATGTGTGTCCACTGGTGAGTAAGTAAACGTTGTTAAAATTCTATTTTAAGTAGAAAAAACCCCTTAAACCTAGTCATATACTTTAAAGTACAACAATAATATAAGCAGTAAATTATAAGTATTATGTTAGTTTGCTTAAAGAAAACTTAAAAGCTAGTAAACTAACAGTAAACCCTTAAGTGTACTTTTAGTGAAGTTGCAATACAAAAGATTGTAGTATACTTGGTTTACTACTCGTACAATTAAAGTGTACTTAAAAGTATACTTTTAAAAACTAGAAAGTGGTCCAATTTAGTCCCAAGAAGTATTAAAATAGTACATATACAAGTGTACTACTAGTACAATCACATTAGTATAGTAACTACATAAAGTATACTTAATAAAATGAACTTTAAGTATACTTATTTTCTGTAAGGGAGTGTACAGCCAATCAGGACAGACATAGCTTTTATATCAGACTTAAAGGGCCTCTGTCATGCAGAACTCAATTTTTTTTCTTTTGATGTAATATGTAAACATTATTAAGGTTTCAAAACATACCCTTTACTCCACAGTCCGTGGAGTCAATTTGTTGAAATGTAAGTCTTGTTTTTGCGACATCACAAAAGCCAAAGCATTTATGTATATTCCTACATATTCAGCCTCAGCAGTTTGCCCCGCCTATTCAAGCCCTGCACTGCCTTTTAAGTGAGGCACAATACTGGGCGGCCAATCAGAACAAGGATCCTTTACGTTGAATCAGTATTAAAGGGCCCATATCATGAAAACATTTTTTTTAATACGAGAGTTTGATGTAATATGTAAACATTATTAAGGTTTCAAAACATACCTTTTATTTCACAGTCCGTGGAGTCAGTTTGTTGAAACGTAAGCTGTAAAACAGCTTGTATCCAAAGTCTTTTTTTTTGTGACATCACAAAAACTAATGCATTTACGCGTATTCCCACATATTCAGCAGTTTGCCCCGCCTATTCAAGCCCTGTACTGCCTTTTGAATGAGGCACAATACTGGGCAGCCAATCAGAACAAGGATCCTATACGTTGCATCAGTATTAAAGGGCCCAAACCTTTTTTTTTTTTTTTAAATAGTAGAATTTGATATGATATATGATATAAATTGACGTTTCAAATCATACCTTTATGATAGAGCTCTCTTAAAGACTTGTTTTATTACAGTAGGTAAAGAAAGAAGAGAGCCTGAGCACATTAAATAGATCATTACTATTTTTTTGTTATATAAACCTATATAAGTATTTATTACATTTTAAAAAAGACACAAGAATAATATAGGGCATGGGCCCTTCGGGGGCTAGAAACCGCTTATATAAAAAGGAATCATATGGGCCCTTTAAGGTGGCCTGGCACTGTCCAGAGTGTTTTCTTTTCATTCATTCCTGTGTTTAGATTCGTGCCAAGCCTGACTCAGCTTTCCAGACTAATGTCATAAACAGTAGAGCAAAGAGATACTGTGGAGGGGGGCACAGCTCCATGTGCAGCAAGGACAATGAAAGGCACTCGATCAAAATCCCCACGTTTCTGATCATCGGTCATGAGAGTCGTCGAGCTACAATCTCCTCCTAATCCTCAGAGGTGCCTTTTATGGCATTACAAAGGCAGAAAGACAAATGCTGATACGTTTTTAATGGTGCCTGGTTTCATACAGGCTTCCAGTAAACATTCTAATAGCATGTAATCGCATTAGAAGATATTGATGAGACCTTGTATCGCAAAGATTGAGAAACACGATCCACTTCGACGGGGACCAGAAAAAGAAAAGAAGCGCCACGTCCATGACCCGGGAAGAGAAAGGCCCTGGACGCTACGTCAAAGCCGGCCTCGTCAGGCGGGCGCAAATCAAGGCTGACTTTTTGAAATGAGAAAGAATGCATAATTCCGTCCGCATTATAACCATCATTTTCCTCATTTGCTGGCCTGTATTAGCGAATCCCTCTGAGTTTCAGCTACAGACTGACAGACCGGGAGCCTCGGTCTGAGCCGCCGAGACAGATGGGAGTTGATTCATAGGCAATTATTCTGAATGTGCTGGCACAAGCATCAAAAAAGCACGTCAGGCTGTACAATCACACCACACGGTGGGTAAACCTCCTGGGGCAAGAAGCAAATCGCTGCAGGGGGAGATCCAATAAGAACTACAGTTATACATAAGGCCCTTTGCTTTGTGTTTATGCAAATAAGCATGAATCCCACCAGCTTTAGCTGGGTTTGGGGGCTGCTGGTCACTTTAAACTCTGAATCTAAAATTCAACTCTTGATGATCATCATTAAAAAACAAATCTATTCAAGAGGAAAAGAATCATTCGCGAGCTTGCTTGTGTGCAAACATTATTCTTGACCAAGCTATGAACTACAGGGGGTCCTGGGTGGGCAGGACCCTCCAAATAATATCTTGGACCACCTAAATGGTCCCTGAAAAACAATTATCAGGACATTATGCTGTCATTGTTTAGCCTGTTTGACTGACAGTTGACCAGCTTCTATCTATCTTAATTAATCATACCTGCAGCACTGGTCTGTCTTTGGGTGTCGTTGCTGAAGCAACACCTAGCAAATGTAACTGTACAAGGTAGGGCCCCACTTTCTTAAAAGGTTGATGAAATGAGTCAAGGGTTTGTGTGGAAGATGGATTATCACACTAGAAACAGAGGACTGTTAAACCAAACACGTTGAAGCGTCACAACCTCTATGGCGAGTAAGCAGCCAGCCAATGCTGGAGTAGCAATCCAATATGGGACCCCCCGTCCCCCCCAATGCTAGTGGAAATTTCACACATTGTTCATGACTGTATTTACTTTGTATAGCAATGACCTGGTACTGGCTGGAGCTGGCCTTTAGAAACTTGTGAGGTGT